>CAUYPK010123940.1:0-28808 GCA_963574355.1 Loris lydekkerianus | reverse complement strand
GTTCTCTTGAGGAAGGTTTGCAGTGCTGTAAATTTCCCTCTTAGAACTGCCTTTGCCTTGTCCCAGAGGTTCTGATAGTTCGTGTTTTCATTGTCATTTTGTGTCCAAAAATTGCAATTTCTTTCTTAATCTCATCTCTGACTCAGCTATCATTCAGCATAAGATTATTTAACTTCCATGTTTTTGTATGAGTATGCAGATTCCTGTTGTTACTCAGCTCGAGTTTTACTCCATGGTGGTCCAAGAAGATGTATGGAATAATTTCTATTCCTTTAAATTTACTGAGGTTAGACTTGTGGCCTAAGATGTGATCAATTTTGGAGTAAGTTCCGTGGGCTTATGAGAAGTATGTATTCAGTTTTGTTGAGATGAAATGTTCTGTGGATGTCTGCTAAATCCAAATGCTGGATGGTTAGGTTTAAATCTAAAATTTCTTTGCTCGGCTTCTTGTTGGAGGATCAATCCAATACGGCCAAAGGAGTGTTGAAATCTCCGACTATTATGGAGCTGGAGGATTTCAAGTTGCTCATGTCTGTTAGAGTTTCTCTTATAAATTGAGGTGCATTCTGGTTGGGTGCATAGATATTAATAATTGAAATCTCATCATATTGAGTATTACCCTTAACAAATATGAAGTGACCATTTTTGTCCTTCTTTACTTTTATTGGTTTAAAGCCTATTGTATCTGCAAATAAAATTGCAACACCTGCTTTTTTCTGATTACCATTTGCCTGAAATATGGAAGACCATCTTTTCACCATGAGTCTGTATTTGTCTTTTAAGTTAAGTTGTGACTGTTGTATGCAACAAATATCTAGCCTGAGTTTTTGTATCCAATCAGCTAACCCATGCCTCTTTAGAGACAGTTTAAGCTGTTCTCATTAATGGAGAATATTGATAAGTCTGGTGAAGTATTGGGTATCTAGTTTTTCATAAGTCCAGTGGATATTTTGAATCCTTTCACCAGTGTGGAATTTGGAGTTTGATTAGAAGTTTCTGAGTGAGTTTACTTTTGTGGTATAGGATTGGGTTGTTCATTATGGAGGATAGGTCTGAGAATATCCTGAAGAGCTGGTTTGGTTATGGCAAATTTCTTCAACATATGAGCGTCATTAAAGTATTTAATTTCTCCATCATAGATGAAACTCAGTTTAGCTGGATACAAGATCCGGGGTTGGAAGTTATATTGCTTTAGGAGATTAAAAGTTGATGACCTCTTCTGGCTTGAAAAGTTTCAGCAGAGAGATCTGCAGTCATTTTAATATTCTTCCCTTTGTATTTAATGACTTTCTTTCACCTGGCAGCTTTGAGAATTTTCTCCTTCATATTAACTTTAGTGAAGTTAATTATGATATGCCTGGGAAATGTCTTGTTCAGATTCAGTTGTGCTGCGGTTCTGAAGCTGTCTGCTGTCGGTATTTTAGAATCTCTAGGCATGTCTGGAAAATTCTCTTTCATACTTTCATGCAGACGGGCCTCTGTGCTCAGTGAGGCCACTTCATTGGCTTCATGAATTCCAATGATTCAGATATTGGCCTTCTTCGAATTATCTCAGAGCTGTCTGAGAGAATTATCAGTTTTTGCTCTCCATTTCTCTTCCTCTTTGAGAGTTTGGGAGCGTTCATAGGCTTTATCTTCAATGTTGGAAATCCTTTCTTCTGCTTGCTCCACTCTGTTGCTGAGGGATTCTACTGTATTTTTCAGATCTTTGAGGGCCGTAAATTCTTGCTTCAGTGTATCTAAGTCTTTGGTGTTTTTGTCTTTAAATTCATTAAATTCTTGAGACACTTTTGAATTTCTCCTCGAATTCCTAGTTCCATTTTGTTAATCTTGTTTACCATTCAAATTCTGAATTCGATTTCTTACATCTCAGCCAGTTGTTTGTGAATGGGATCTTCAATTACATCTGACATATCTTTACTTGGAGGGGTTGATCTATTCTGGTTATTCATGTTACCAGAGTTTTTCCTGCTGATTCTGCCCCATGATTGTTTTACTCCCTTTATTTCTCCCCTGGTGCTTTGTTGAGGACCTGTACAGTGCTGTGGCTTCAGAAACTGGGGCTTTGTTTGTTGTAGAGGGGCTATATGGTTCTGTCTTATTTTCAGCTGGTTTCTGTTTGACCCTAGTGTAATAGTTACTCTGGGTTGAAGTCTCAGCTGTGGAGAAATACCAGCAATTAAGTCACCCCGCCCACCACAGGCTACAATTGGAAATGGAAAATCAAACCTTCCTACAGCCACACACCGAGGGCACCACCTGGATAGTCCCCAGGTGATTGGCTCAGTTCAAAAGGTCCAAATCAATTGTCTCAGACAGCAGCTGTCTCGGGTTGGAGAGTTTAAAAGGTCTCTGGGAACTGGATCACAGGGGTCTGGTGACTGCTCTAATATGGCGTGCTCCAGTGCTGCGTGGAGTCAGGAGGAGCCACCCAGAAAAAAGATCAGTCTGGGAAGGTTGATGCCTCCTTCCCAACCTTGCAGCTCTTTCACACCTAGTCACTGCTAGGGCTGTGACCCAGTCGGTTTTCTGCAGTGAGCAGGTACGCCAGAGGTTTGCACCTGCCTAAATCACAGGGAAGTCTGTATCTGCTCATTTAGGCTGCTGCTCTTTGCCTCTCTCCAGCAGGGGGTGGTGAGGCCTGTCAACCTCAGGCACTTGATGGAGGCTGGAGGTGTTCACTCAGTTCCAACCCCACCCTTAGTTTATGTTACTGGGTGAATGGAACAAACCTGTGGGAGTTTGTTTCTGACCTTGCTAGATTCCCCTGCAGAGTTGAGTTTCCAGAACCTGTGCCTCAGGGCCTGTCTTTACTCCTGTGGGTTTTTATTTGCAGCATGATTAGTTGTCAGCTATAGCCTCTTGGCCTCCTTTGTCTATAGGCTGGTGATCCCCTGAAGGCCAGGTGCATCTTAGACTCAGTAAAGGGGTCCTCTGGATCATCCCCACCTCACCCCCCTCTGGATCAGCCTGGGAGTTTCCCAGCTGTGCGAGTGCGTTTTCTAGTCCTCTTGTTCCACCCAGGTCAGTACCGCCTCAGGCAAACCCTTTACTTATGGGGCCCGTGTTTCAGTCCTTGGTCTGTTCCATGGTGGTTGCTGTCTGAGAAGATGCTTGGCCTCATCTGGTTGCCCAGGGAGACAGGAGGAGTGACTACAGGATATCTGGGGGTGGGCCTTGTTATTGCTGATGATGGCTGTTGCTCTGCACCTTGGGGCACTACTGCTCCAGTGTGATTCCCTCTTAGCCGACCGTCGTCTCCTCACTCCTGTGCTGCAGAATCAGAACTGGCTAGCTGCAGTCCAGGTCCTGTCTACACCTCTCAAGAGTTCACCCAAGAATCTGGACTCCTGGGGAGTAGGCCTCCAGACCTCGGAGTGAGAGTGGAGGGGAGTGCTAGGAGCTCAGAGTTGCAGGTTGTAACACCAAGCTCATTGAGACCAAATGAGCAAATAAACAGATACAAAGGCTACCAGGCACATGAGCCCATAGATACAGAAACAGATGGAAACACATAGACATACAGACAACACCCACGACAACAGCAACATAAAAACAACTGCAATAAAAATAGTGATAATCATAAACTAATTGGAAGAAAGAGAAAAAAGTGGTGTTAGTAGAAATGTTAAAAGAGAAGAAAGAATAAATTCAAATTAGAAAACATAGAAATCAAAAATATATCTATATAAAAAGTAATAATAAAAAATTATCAAAAGCTCCTTCAAGAAAATGGTAAGGAAAAAACAGAACAAATCAAAAGAAAACAAACAAACAAAAAAGGCTCCAACTACAAAAATATTCTTGCATGTAGAAATATACCTATATACATCTATATGTCTGATGTAGGGATCAGCTTTTGTAGGAATATATTCATAGTGCAATATACTTTCTGGACACCAGGTGGCGCTGTGAGTGATTCCCAGGCTTATACCTGATTCACAGTTTATACTGTTACCATGGCAACCACCTTTCATGGCCCATTGCCATTTTGAAATTTCTGTAAAAGTTTGTCACCTAAGAATTGTGTAACCTCAGCTATTCCTTTCCAGACATCACTGTGACCGACCTTCCCTCTTAGTGCAGGTGTCCACCCTTCTTAAATCTTTCCACTCTGCTCCCAGGTTCTCCTGCAAACTGGTGACTGCAATCGGCTGTGGGGAAAGGTGCTGCTGGGTTCCCGGTCGCTGGCCGGTTTGCAGCTTTAGCGGCTGTAGCCAGTTCTCGCAGCTGAAGCCAGGTCCGGGACTTTAGTGGCTGTAGCCGGTTTCCATGGTTGGAGGGCTCGGGGACCTTATTCTGAGTTTTATGGTTCAGAGTTTCCCTTTTGGATTGGCACCTGCCAGTCCCCTCCAACACCTGGGGGAAAGGTGCTCACCCTTTTGGGTAGTTCAAAATGTCTGTTTCCCAGGCGGGATCCCTTCCCTTCAATTGTCCAACAGGTTGCCCAGCTCCCCGTGGTTTTGAGTGGCTCTCCTTTCTGATGCCTCCCTCAGTTCAGGAATAAATATTCACCAGTTGGGTTTTGTCAGCATTTACAAGCTGCTGTCCTCCATAGGGGAGGGGCCTGCTGGCTAACACAGCTGAGCAGGGAAGAATCTCTACAACAGAGTCTGTAGTTTTAAATTACACCTCATATCTAGCAATCCACCAGTTTGCTGAGCATCTCCAGCTGTCTGTCCATTCCAATAATCTGCACACAGGGAAGGTCCAGACCCCCTTTCCTCTCACCTGATGGCTTGGGAGAGGTGGGCTACACATCCGTCCTGTTTGCCATCATGCTCTGCCTCACAAAATAAGTTTAAAAGTACATTTCCTCGATATAATAAAGGCCATTTATGAAATTCTACAGCTAACATGATAATTAATAAGAATAAACAAAAACTTTCCTGCTAAGTTCAACACAACACAATGATATTCTCACCACTTCTATTAACCAAAAATACTAGAAGTGCTAGCCAGAGGGATCAGACAAGAAAAAGAAATAAAAGGCATCCAAATCAGAAAGGAAGAATTAAAATTATTACTTGTAATAAATGACATGATCTTATATGTAGAAAATTCTAAAGACTACATAAAAATCCATCAGAATAAAATAAAATTAGTAAAATTGCAAGATATAAAATCAACATATAAAAATCAGTTGCATTGCTTCACACCAATAATGACCTATTTGGAAAAATGTCAGTAAAACAACCCCATTTCTGATAACATAAAAATATTATTATACTTATGAACACCTTTTACCAAGGTAGGGAGAGTTCTGTATACTGTAAGCCATAAAATATTAGTGAAACAAATTGAGGACACAAATAAATGTTCATAGATTGAAAGAAACCATATTGTCAAAATGTGTATAACTCAAAGGAGGTTGAACACAATCCCTATCAAACCCCAATGGAATCTTTTGCAGAAATAGAAAGAACAATTCTAAAATTAGTTCATATAGAACCCTCATTTCTGTTTTAACCCATTTTGTGTTCCTAACACTGAGTAATTTATTTTTTATTAAAGAGTTTTATTTAGTTCACAGTTCTGCAGGCTGAGAAGTTCAAGAAACAAGGCACCAGCATCTCTCTCAGCTTTTGGGAGGGCTCCAATCCTGGGTCAAAATGTGGTAGAAGGGAAAGCAAACACAACGTGCAAAGAGAGTTACCAAACAGGAGAAGAAACAGGGAAACCCTGATTTATAATAACTGAGAAATAATTGAGTCTTCCAAAGTTGAGAACTCATTACACGAGAATGGTTGCGAGCCATTTGTGAGGGATCCACTCCATGACCCAAACTCCTCCTGTTAGGTCCCACCTGCCTACACTACCACACTAGGGATTAAATTTCAACATGAATATTGGTGGAGACAAATCATATCCAAGCCATAGCAATATGGAACGACAAAAGTCCTCAAACAATCAAAGCAAGCTTTATAAAGAAAGACAACCTTAGAGGCACCACATTTCCTGAATTCAAATTATATTACAAAAGAATATGGTACTGACATAATGATAGGCACATGAACCAATAGAGAACACAGAAATCAACACAAGCACATATAACTCTTTAATTTTCAACAAAAGCACCCAGAAGACACACTGAGTAAGGACAGTCTTTTCGATGAATGATGTTGAGGAAACTGTATATCCACATGTTAAAGAAAAAACTGGACTCTTACCTTACAATATACAAAAAAGTCCCAATATGGACTAATAACCTAAATATACCCAAGACCATAAAACTCCTAAACAAAAACACAGGAGAGAATCTCGTTTACATTGCCCTTGGCAATGATCTTTTTGATATCACACCAAAAGCTTAGGCAACAAAAATAGAAATAAGCAAGTGAGACTATATCAAACTGAAAAGTTTCTGCATAGCAAAGGAAACAATCAACCAAATGAAATGGTAGCCTACAGATTGTGGGAAAATAGTTGCAAAAGATATATCTGCTAAGGGCTTAATATCCAAAATTTACAAGGAACTCACACAAATCAATGGGGAAAAATAAAATAATCTGATTTTAAATGAGCAAAAGACCTAAACAGACTTTTTTCCAAAGAAGAGGTACAAATGGCCAATTGTACTATAGACATATGAAAAGATGTTCATTGTCACTAATAATCAGGGAAATGCAAATCAAACCATAATGAGATATCACCTCACACCTTTTAGGATGGTGCTATGGTCTGAATATATTCTCCAAAATTCATATGTCAAAACTTAGGATACCTATTATCAAAAACAAAAAAACAAATATAAAATAACAAGTGTTAGCAAGGATGTGAAGAAATTGAATCCTTGTGAACTGCTGGTAAGGATGTAAAATGGTAGAGCTGGTTTGAATAACAATGTGATGGTTGCTCAAAAAGATACAATTGTCCTTTGATCCAGCACTTTCACTTCTAGGTATATATCCAAAGTAAATGAAATCAGAGACTTGGGGCAGTGCCTGTAGCTCAGTGGGTGAGGTGATGGCCCCATATACTGAGGGTGGCAAGTTCAAACCCAGCCCCGGCCAAAAACTGCAACAACAACAACAAAAAAATAGCTGGGCACTGTGGTGGGTGCCTGTAGTCCCAGCTACTCAGGAGGCTGAGGCAAGAGAATTGCCTAGGCCCAGGAGTTGGAGGTTGCTGTGTGACACCATTTCACTCTACTGAGGGTGATAAAGTGAGACTCTGTCTCTACAAAAAAAAAAAAAGAAAGAAAGAAATCAGAGACTCGAACAAATATTTTTACATGAGTGTTCACAGTAGCATCATTCACAATAGCTAAAAGGTGGAAACAATCCTAATATCCATAGATGAATGGATGAAAAAATATTCATCATTAAAAATGATGGAATTCTGATATAGCCTACAATATGAGTGAACCTTGAAAACATTATGCTAATTGAAAAAAGCCTAACACAAAGGACAAATATTTTATGATTCCACAAATTCATAGTAGAATGGTGGTTTCCACGCATTGGAGTGAAGGAAGAATGAGGAACTATGATTTAGGGCTCAGGATTTTAGTTTGAGGTGTAAAAAGTTCTGGAGATGAATGGTGATAATGGCTGCACAACAATATGAATGTACTTAATTCCACTTTATTGTACATTTAATCATGGCTAGGATAGTTTATTTCATGTTAAATATTTCACCATAATTTAAAAAAATGAACCATCGGACCACGAAAATGCAAACAGGAAACATGAATGTACGTTCGTAAGTGAAAGAGTTAGTCTGACATACTGCATATCCTGACACTCTGTAAAAGGCAAATCTTCAGACAGCAAAAGAGGCCAAACTGCCCTTTTGGACAGTGAAATTGTTTCCTATGATACTGTAATCGTGTCATACATTACATTCTTTGTCAAAACCCATAGAATGTACAACATAAATGGTAAACCCTAATGAAAACCATTGACAATAATAATAAATATTGGCTAATCAATTGCAAGAAATTTATCACACTAATGCAAGAAGTTCATAATATGGGAAAATAGAAAAAGTGGGTAAGGCGATACATGAGAATTCTGTACTTTCAGTTTTTCTGTAAATCCAAAACTGCTCAAATAATACACTCTAAGCAATGTTCGGAATATATCCCTTGAAAATTCATATGTTGAAATTTTAACCCATAATGTGAAAGCATTAAAAGACAGAGCCCTTTGGACATAACTAGGTCATGAGTTTGAAGCCCCACATGAATGAGATTAGCACCTTTTCTGTGCTATGTAAGGCTGTGACAAGAATTTGGCAGTCTGCAACCTGGATGAAGACCCTCACCAGACTGTGCTAGCACCCTGATCTTGGACATCCAAAACTGGGAGAAATAATTTTCTGCTCTTAGCCACCCAGTCTATGGCCCCTATTACGGCTGCCCTATTGACTAAGATGCTGTACTAATTAAAAAGAAAAAACTATGTGCATGTCATATATCCCAGACATTACACTCCTGGGCATTTATCTGACAGAAATGAAAAGTTACATCTACACAGAAACCTGCATATGGTTGTATTTAGTGATGAAAAGGAATGAACTTTAATGAAATAAGCAACAACTTGGATGCATCTCAAGGTCATTATGCTAAGTGAAAAAGTCAATCTTGGAAGGTCACAGGATATCTAATTCCATGTATATAACTCATGAGTTGGCAAAATTGTGGTGGTGAAAAACAGATTAGTGATTTCTAGAAGTTGGGGTTGGGGTAGGAAAGGAGGAGGGTGCATGTGACTGCAACAGGGCCACAGGGGGAGACCTTGTGGTGAGAGGCCATGCTAGGCTGTGATGTGGTGGTGGTTACACAAACTGGACGTGTGATGCAACTGTATGGAACTATGCACACAAGACATAACAAACAGGCGGTGTAGGATACTGTCTTCTAAGTAAATGGTCTAAGATAAAAGAAAACTCCACGTTCAAGAAACTATTTGTAAAGCTCAAGATGGTTCTGTAAGGTAACTAAGTCGTGAGTTGTCTGAAGTGAGCAACTGACCTGACACCTGGAGCTCCCAAGTGGTCCCCTGGTCATAAGTCTGGGAGGTGAACCAGCACCCGTACGGGCCAGCATCCAAGGTGGTGACTTTCTTCAGCCTCAGGGACACATGCCCATCCACAATGAAATCCTTCATCAGCTCAGTTCTCCCTTTGTAGGATGGCTTCTGCATATATTCCTGGTCTTTCCCATCCTGGTAGAGGTGGACGATGGCAGAGAACTGGTCCCTGAAAATCCGCACTTCCATGGCCTCTGCGTTTGTCTCAGGAGAGAGGAAGCAGGAGAACACCACATCCTCCCCCACCAAGGCCTGGACAGGCTTGTCTGGCCCAATTACTTGCCACTGACCTGTGGGAGGAAACACAACAGATAATTATGCAAACTCGTTTCGTGTGTCCTACTCAGGGCTGGAGTGGAAAGGGGATGTTCCAGGCAGTGAGAAATATGACGACTGCTTCACTAAGGTGAATCACTAGCCACTGGATATCCTTCACCCCTTACAGAACATGACCACATCAGCTATTTCACCAAGTTTGGAAACATCCTTAGAGGTGTACCTTATTAGGAGTGCCCATTTTCAAGATGAGAAAATTGTGTTTCAGAGACTCTACATATGTTACCCAGAGATACGAAAGACACTTTCTAAATGCAGATTCTCTGACTAGAGGAGGTGCTATAACCACATTCTCTCTGGCCTATCTGCTTCACGAAAAACTCACGACAGCCATTTTTCCATCTTCTTTGCAAAAACCAAAGTCCACCTCTTTTCCAATGACTCGAGAGGGGAGGTCATGGCCCTAAGACTTTAGTTTGGGGAAATTTGTTTTGCTCAAACACATGATTACATTTTATGAAAATTTTATGGGCATAATAGAGGAGTATATATGGGGGTGACAAGAATATATGCACTTTTTTTTTTTTTTTTTTTTTTTTTTCAGTTTTTGGCAGGTTTAAACCTACCACCTCCAGCATATGGGGCCGGTGCCCTGATCCTTTGAGCCACAGGTGGCACTGTAGAATGTATGCACATTTTAAGAGATCTTGTTGGAAAAATCAATCATTCCCACAAAGTGTATGAATTATAGGTAAAATGGACATGTGTAGCATGTCTAGGCACACTTGACCACTTTTGGTGCCTTCATTTCAACTTCGAAAAGTAGTACATAGATAACATTTCTTAAAATGTGTATATACTTTTTTTGCACTCTCTGCATTATATAGCCATAGATTAAATGTTTATTTATGTTTCTTTATTTTTTTAATCTACGTTTTATGCCAAAATCTGAAAGACATACTATGTCACCATGACAAGGAGATTTTAAACTTTTTATTTCAAAGATTTATTCTTCAGTGTGGCACATCCTTTCTATAATATGAATCTTCTCCACTTGTGTAATAATTTTCTTTTTTCTATTTTATGATTCTGGCCTTGAATGGGGCTTGATTCAATACTTTACCAACATATCTTACTTTCGTTTTGTTTATATGTTCTTGGTCCATCTTTGACCTCACATTCATTCTGAAACTAACTTTTTTTTTCCTTCTTTCCTTCCTTCCTTCCTTCCTTCCTTCCTTCCTTCCTTCCTTCCTTCCTTCCTTCCTTCCTCTCTCTCTCTCTCTCTTTCTCTCTCTCTCTCTTTTTTTTTGTTTAGCAGGCCCGGACCAGGTTTTAACCCACCAGCCCCCACACATGGGGCTGGCGCTCTAATCATTGAGCACAGTCACCCAACCCATTCTGAAACTTTCTTCATCATCTTGTTTCAAGCATGACAATTATTTCTCTGTGAGTGTTCCCTGTTCAGTTCTCAGCTTCATGCAGACAGGGCCTGCTTTGCTTAGCACAGCATCTCAGGTCTCTAGCACAGAGTATGAACTCCACAAACAATAGCTGTATGTATGAATAATGAGCACCATTTTCTTTTCTCACTTGTTCAACTATTTAATAATCTTTTCAGTAATTACCCTGGTGTCAATCACACTTGTCATTCTGTAATAATCAGACTTATTTTTAGAGAGACGATGAATTGTGGAGGTACACTACCTCCAACCCCTCTGTCCACATCTACTGTGACTGGGAGTGTCTCAGATTAATCCACTTGTATTCATTAACTAAGATATGGAGGAAAGTGTGTGGGTGGGGTGAGTACTGTGCATTGGAGGCCAAATAGGTCTATGTGAATTCCCAAATAACTGAAGATTTTTTATTTTACCACTAATTGTTTCTGGCCATAAATATGTTTTTTAAATCTTCCTGAAATGTATTTCACATGGGTACCCTGAATGACACTATAACTAAATGAAGTGTGACTTTGCAGCAGGCTCTCTGGCTGGCTGCTGACCTGAGATAGCAGAGGCTAAAGGCCCTGTCCCTTATTTCCCCACCTTTAAGCCCGTGCGGTAGGATGGGCACTTTCCAAGCCTCTGATAGGTCTTCTCCAGGATCTTGGCCTCTGCCTTTCTGCTGACAGCCTCCTCCCTGATTTGCTACTTGCTTGACCTCAGGAACAGGACAGCTCAGAAATGCTGAGATTTAACTCCTCTGAGAGCACATCCTAACCAGTGGGAGAACAGATGAAGCCCCAAGCTCTCCTGGGTCTCACTGAGATGATTCTGAGCTGCTGTCTACATGAATCCTCAAAAAGTCCCACAGAAGGTTCCCAATGGGAACCAACTCCAGCTGCTCTCAGCAGCAACCCCCCACTTTAGCACACTCTCAGTGACTCCTCATTTCTGCGCTCTCCACCCCCAGATCATCCCCTAAATAAACCACCTGCAGACAAGCTGTTGCCCTCTGAGGTCTACTTGGGGCACCCAGCCTACGTCTTCCCAGCTGCTGCTAGTGCTGCCTTCAGGGCTGTGTGGGGAACATTTCCTGGGCCTCTCTGCTTCTCTGGCTGCCCTTGCTTTTTTCATTTGTCTTGTGCTGTGGCAGCTCCTTCCACTCTTTACTCTTCCTCACCCTGGGGAGCCGGAGGAAGAACTGCCTGCTACTGCCCACGTGCCATTTGCCAGGGGAACTTTGTGCCCCAGGCCTGAAGTGCATGGCAGCCTGTTAGGAATGTGATGCCAGCTCTATGCAGTGACAAGCAAACTGAAACTTTGGGAAGTTATTGGCCAGAGAGCTCATAAACAGAGAAATGAAGACACTTTTAAATGAAGTCTTCATGCCTCTGAGGTCATTTCCATTTGCTTTACTGCCTTTCCTGAAAACAAGAGACTAAGAAGTCAGTTGGAAAATGAAAGGAGCTCCTGTAAGTAACATGCACGGGGCTTGTTGCAGCAGTAGACACCGTGGTTTGAACGCCCCTATTTCCCTTTTCTTATGTTGTCTAGTAAAATAGATGTAGGCAGACGGGCAGCAGGTGGATCCTCCATGAAGAGATGGTGAGCATAATCGTCTGAACCTCTCACAGCTAGACACTGACTGCCCTGAGATCGGGGTCTACTCCAGCCCCCAGCTTCCTCTGTGGATTTTATTCAGTTACTTAACATCCCATATACCATGTTTTGTATCGAATGGTAACAGGAAGAGAAAGAAGACAATATTTCTGCCCCATATAAGCCGAACTCCACATTGAAAACCTGGACACCCCACCCTCAAGTGCTGTGACTCAGTATGTCCACAGCTGAACACTGGTCTTTTCCTCACATACACTAAACAGTGTCTCCTTCCACCCAGGTGACTGCATATCAGGATCCTGGGTGTTCTACTAGAGAGCTTCTTTGCCTAACCCCCACAGCCTGTCTGGGACGAACAGTTAATATATTCACCTCAGTGTCCTTGGTGTGTGCAGCCCCTGCCACAGGGTCTCCCTTCCACACTCCACTCCCAGTGTTCCTCCATGGCTCCAGCAGTGCCCAGAGCACCCAAGTCCCCCCACTGCCTCATGCCTCCCATAGCCCCTGGCACTGGGGAATATAAACAAAGATCCTTCCATCCCATTGAGCTGCAATTATTGTAGCTAAAGCATCAAACTAGTAATCAACAGGAAGGAGATGAAAGAGTCTGCTGCGAAGCTTACCTGAGCCCAGCTTGAGGAGACTGAGAACCAAAGCAAGTACGAGGGCCATGGATGTGTCCCAGTGCAATGCTCTCATGTTATATGGACACAGACGACAGATCCATTATGGATGGATGGGTGATCTAGTCAGAGAGAAAAGGAATCACACCAGCTGTCCCAGGTGCAGGAGCCAGGAGAGACCCCAAATGAGCTAATGGCATACTATACTGTCCTCCTTAGTGTCTCCTCACATTGACACGGCTGTGTGAATCAAAACTATGGAGTCTGAACTTTGAATCACTACATTTATTGGCAGGCCATAAACATTTATCTCAATCAGGGAAAGAAAAATAGCAAGGGGTGGGGCAGCCTAAGAGGGGACTTAGTACTGGGTCAAGACTGTGTCCTGGATGGGGGCAGGGAAATGTCAAAGGTGGGATTCAGGTCCAGTCTGGCAGGTTACAGTTGTAGGGGCAGATAGACATCTAGTTCTGAAAGAGGTTGCCCCAACAGAGGGTAAAGGGGTCTCATATAAAAAGGTGGGGCTCCTAGATGTGTCTGAGATCATCCTGTTGCTTTCTTGTCCTGAGTTTAGGGCCAGGACTCTTATAATGAGATAGGGAATAACTTGCTAGAAGAAGATGGGGCCTTGGTGTCAAGGGACACAAGGTAATGGGAAAGGAGCCAGTGTAGGTTCAAGCATGGGGGAAAGTGAAGAGGCATCCATTTAGTTAGTAGACATGGTGAGCAGGGACACCTCCGTGAGAGATTATGCAGTATTTTCAAGCACATGGGAACTCACAATGACCACTTCCTAGATCAGAAAGCAAATTTCCACAGATATCACTGCAAAGAACAGCTTTTCTTTTCTTTTCTTGTTTTTTTTTTTTCAATTTTTTATGGTTTTTATTTCCAAAAATTGAAAACATAGATAGGATGAAGTCTGAGGAAATCAGCATAGAGAATCAGAAAAGAAAGAGGTAGAATCTTCCAGCTTAAAGAGACATCCACAATAAAAACCTGGGCCAGAGAGTCGCGCTATGGGCCCTGCTGCCAGTCCGGCCGAGGAGCTGTGTGTTGTCTCCTGGCCTCAAGGGAATGACCTGATACCCTTCAGATGTGGACTCCTGGTCTCACCACGGGTCCTTCAGCTCCATGTGAGGCAGGGAGGCCCCTGAGCTAGAGGTGTCAGAGAACTACTGTAGGCGTGGCCAACAAGGATAGATAGAATGACCAGAACAGACTGGAAAGTAGGGATGGTATTTCCTGAGGTTCAAGAATCAAATTTTGGTAAAACTCTGCAAGGGGGGAAAAGCCCAATAATGGGCAGTTTCTTACTATCCTAATGGGTTAAGGATAGAGAAAGAATAGCTTTTCTTACTATGAAATTAAGAAAATATATTCAACACATTCTCTTAATGCAATTAAGAAAAAATCTATTTCAAAATAGAAAACTCTATGCACTAAGAATTATTAATGATTCAATTTTAAATGATAGAAAATAAACAAAATGAACATATGATATTCAGCTAAAATCCCAAACACTGGCATTGCTTATATCTGGCAAGAATGTGGAGCAATAGGAACACTCATTCATTGCTTGTAGGAATGAAAAGTACACGATCACTTTGGAAGACAGTTTGGCAATTTTATGCAAAGCTGAACATACTCTTACTGTGAAGTCCTATTAATTGTGCTCTTGATATTTCTCGAAATAAGTTGAAAACTTAAGCTCACACACAAACTTACAAATGTTTATAGCTGATTTATTCGTAATCGCGAATGTGGAACAATGAACATGCCGTTCAATACTGGAATGGATGAACAAACACTCATACGTCACAAGATTATTCAGTGATAAAAAGAAAGGAGCTCTCAAGCCACGAAAAGACTTGGAGGAGGCTTCAATGCATATTCGTAAGAGAAAGAAGCCATTGTGAAAAGGTGGAAATAATGTGATTTCAAGTACATGACATTTAGGAAAGGAAAAAACTATGGAGATAATAAAAATTTACTAATCACCAGGGTTTTGAAGTAGGAGTGAGAAAGGAAGAGGGACAAATAGGAGCAGAACAGGAGATTTCTGGCAGCAAAGTTATTCATATGACACTGTAATGGTGGTCACAAGGCATAAAGCATTTGTAAAACCTCTGTGCAACACAAAGAATGGCCTTAGTTAATAAAGTTAAATTAATATTGGTTCATCATTTGTAACAATAAACCACACAAAGGCAAAATATTAATAGCAAGTGAAAATGTGTGTGCAGGGAAAGATCTGTAATTTTTATAAACCTAAAAGTAATCTAAAAAACTAACATTTGTTGATTTTACAAAATGAAAAAAGATATTATATTTCTTTTTAAAATTAAAAAAAAATTTTTTATAAGCAATTCTCTTGCCTCAGCCTCCCAAGTAGCTGAGACTATAGGCGCCCACCACAATGCCTTTTTTTTTTTTTTTTTTTTTTTTTTTGTGGCTGTCATTGATATTTGGCAGGCCCTGGGCCAGATTGGAACCCACCAGCTCCAGTGTATATGGCTGGCACCCCAGCCACTGAACTACAGGCACTGAGCCAAAAATATTATATTTCAAAACCTGTACATAAAGCAGTTCTTAGAAATGTTTATCCTTAAATGCAACATTAGAAAGAGTCTGAAAATTCACTGAGCAAAGCATTTGTCTCTAGAGCCAGTCATAAGTGGTGTCCCATGTTGTGACTGCAGATATGAGGAGGAATCCTGCCCTCTGGGAACTTATAGAGCTCAGGAGGAGACAAGCAGTGAACCATCATGTTCCAGGAAGATCCCAGCAGAGGAAACACCTAAGTGATACTTGAGGCCAAGAAGCCATAGCAGGGAATGAGGGTCTTTGTGTAATGACATGAAGGAATACAGCAATAGCATAGATTTGGAAAACAGAAAATAAATTCTAAGAGTATAATAAAAGCTTCATGTAAAAGCTTCATGCAAGGGAATAGACTAGGTAGGTAAGAGGCCGCTCATAAAAGATCTTGGATGCTAAGCTCACACATTCAACTCTCTTTTGAAGCTTTTGAAGAGCCTCTAACACATGTTAAGAATAGGAAGTAATGTGATTGGCTCTTAATTTAGAAGCATCACTATACTATGTTGAAGTGGGTTTTTTGGGTGTTTTTGGTCCACTCAGGCTGCTATGACAAGACACCTTATGCTAGATATCCTTTAAACATAGAAATGTATTGCACACAGTTCTGAAGGCTGGAAAGCCCAAGATCAAATTTCCAGCAGATTCCCTATTTGATGAGGGCTCATTCTCTTATTTGCCAAAGACACCTCCACTCTGTGTCCTCATGTGTTAGAGGGTACAAAACTCCCTCGGGTTTCTTTTATAAGGACACTAAACTCATTCCCAAAAGATTTGCTCTTATGATCTAATCACATCCCAAAGTCTCACCTCTCACTATTATCACACTGGGGATTACATTTCAGCAGATACATTTTATTTTTTTCCATTGGGCAAATTAATTTTTTTTAATTAAATCATAGCCACGTACATTGATATGATCATGGGGCATCACAGACCATTTGACACATTTTCATCACAATAGTTAACATAGCCTTCCTGGCATTTTCCCAGTTACAATGCCAAGACATTTACATTACATGTACATGTGCCCATCAATACACAAATGTATTAATAAATTGTGGTATATGTACATCATGGAATATTATTCAGCCTTAAAGAAAGATGGAGACTTTACCTCTTTCATGTTTACATGGATGGAGCTGGAACATATTCTTCTTAGTAAAATATCTCAAGAATAGAGGAAAAAGTACTCAATGTACTCAGCCCTACTATGAAACTAATTTAGGGCTTTCACACGAAAGCTATAACCCAGTTACAACCTAAGAGCAGATACATTTTAGAGGGACACAATCATTCATAGCGTCCAAACACCAGATCACAAAAAATTTTTTCTTCCTCTATGAAAAAAAAATATTTATTCCATTCTAATAGCTCCTAAAGTCTTAAATTATTACAGAATCAACTCAAAAATTTGAAGTCCAGAATCTCATCCAAGTATCATCTAAATAAGACATGAGAGAAACCCAAATCAGAATTCATCCTAAAGCAAATTGCTCTCCAGCTTTGAATCTGTAAAATCAAACAAGTTATGTGCTTTCAAAATAAAATGGCTAAATAGGCATAAGATTCTAAAATGCATAACTACAAAAGATGCCACATAGCTAAAGCAATCCTGAATGATGAGAACAAGCTGAACACATCATATTACCTGACTTCAAAATATACTGCTAAGCTGTAGTAACCATATCAGCATGGTACTGGCAAAAAAACAGACACGTAGACCAATAAAACAGATTAGAGAATCTAGATATAAAATCATACATTTATAGTCAATTAATTTTTAACAAAGGTGCTGAGAACATACAATTGGGAAAAGATAGTCTCCTAAATAAATGGTGCTGAGAAAATTGAATAACCATTTGCAGAAGAATAAAAGTAGAACCCCTCATCTTGCTGTATACAAAAATCAACTGAAAATGGATTATAGACTTAAATGTAAGAACTAAAAGTATCAGGCGGTGCCTGTGACTCAAAGGAGTAGGGTACTGGCCCTATACACTGGAGGTGGCAGATTCAAACCCAGCCCTGGCCAAAAACTGCAAAAAAAAAAAAAAAAAAAAATAAATAAATAAAATAAATAAAACTACTAGAAGAAAATATTGAGGAAATTCTCCAGCACATTAGTCTGAGCAAAAATCTTTCTTGAAAATTACTTGATATAAGTGCATGGTTTTATATTCTTGATTTTTTATTCCGTGTCATTGGTCTGTGACTGTTTTTATGCCAGTACCATGCTGTTTTGATTACTAGAGCTTAGTAGTATATTTTGAAGTCAGGTAGTGTGATATCTTCAGCTTTATCCTCATTATTCATAGAACTGCAAGTTAAATTAATCTCGTGTAAGCCACTGTATTTGTGGAAATTATTTTTTGGCAGCCAGAAAACTAAAATAACCTTCTACATAGTATTAGATATTTTAGTTCTTGAAGTAATCACTAAATATTCAGGAATAAGTTTCCAGTAAGCAGTTGAAAATGTAGATTTGAGAGTCAATAGTCAATGCCTGGTGAAAAAACCATGAGAGTAGCTGAAGTCACTGGTCAATGCCTGGTGAAAAACCCATGAGAGCAGCTGAAGAACGAGCTTGGGGCAGGAAAAGTTAAGAACTAAGAAGTGAACCTTGAATGGGGAGAGTAGGGAGAGCAGCTAATTATGTTCCCACCTGTCAGGTACAACAAAGGGGCATATGGTATATTTCCTGGGCAAAGGACTCAACGACAACTCAAACTTTGGTCTTTACCCCTTACAAATGCAAATAATGTAACCTAATCATACATATCCTCATATTAACCTGAAATCATGAAAAAAAGAAGTGAACCTTGAAGAACAAAAGTCTTCAAGGATCCAGGTAGAATGACAGAAGCTGGAGGAGATGCTTACACTGTGATCACATCAGCAGACCAGGAAAACATATGATTGAAGAACTTAAATGAGGTAAAGCTTTTCAGTTTTATGCAATTTCTGTTGTCTAGATTTGATTTTGTTGCTTGTTTTTAAAGTTTTTTTCAAAACCTCCTAGCCTAGACCAATATTACTTTCCTACTAAAAAGATTTCAATGTCCCCCTCAAAATTCATGTTGAGATTTAACCCCTAGTGTGGCACAGAAATGAGAGTTGGAGCCTTTTAAAGGTAATTAGATGGCAGAACCCTCATGAATAAATTAATCCATTCATTAATACACTCATGAATTAAAGGGTTAACAGAGTAATAGGTTATAATGGAAGAAAAACTGGTGGTTTTATAACAAGAGAAAAAGGGATCTGAACTAGCATGTTAACATGCTCAAACCCCTCCCCATATGATTCTCTGTTCTACCTTGAGACTCTTTGGAGAGTCTTCACCTCAGGAGAACTCTCAAATGATGCTTTACCTAGACCTTGGGATTCTCATCCTTCAGATTTGTGAGAAATAAATTCCTTTCTTTATAAAATAGCCTTGTAGATATTCTGTTACAAGCAACAGAAAATGGACTAAGACAAATATCATAGTGCTTTTTACCTATGTTTCTCCTAGTAGATTTTCATTTTGTGTCTCATTATGTATCCATAAAATTAGGCATAGAAGAAATGGACCTCAACATAATATATATATATTATTATACATGCTATAATATACATTTATATATATAATACATATATAAAACAAATCCATGGTTAATATCATACTGAATAGAGAAAAACAAGCTTTCTCTCCCAACTCTGTAATAGAACAAGGATGTTCACTTTTACCACTTTTGTTTACCATAGCACTAGAAGTCCTACCAGAACAATCAGGCAAGAGAAAGAAATACTGGACATTCAAACTGGAAGTCACAAAGCCAAATTTTCCTTGTTTACAGATGATGTAAATCCATATAAAAAAAATCCCCCCAAATCCACCAAAAACTATTAAAAATAATATACATGTTCAGTAAAATTTCAAAATACAAATAAACATATGTAAATCAGGAGTGTTTCTATATGTCAATAGTACACTCTCTGAAAAAGAAATAAAAAAAGAATCCTTTTTAGATTAGCTACAAAATAAATTACCTAGAAATAAATTTAATCAAAGAGGGGAAAAGTCTCTGTGACAAAAACAACAAAACAGGTAAATGAAACTGAAGACACACAAACATAAGGAAAGACTTCCATATAAATTGTAAAAAATAATATTGCTAAAATGTCCAGACTGCTCAAAGCAACGAAGTCAATGCAATCTTTGCCAAAATACCAATTAAGATTCCTCATAGAAATAGAAAAAAATCCCTAAAATTCTTATGACATACAAAAGACACCAAATAGCAAAAGTAATCTTGAACAGAAGGAACAAAGCTAATAGCATCACATTGCCTTCAAAACACACCACAGGGGGCAGAGTAGAAGGAATCTTCAGCAGAGCTGTCCCAGAAGAACTAGGGGAAGAGAGAGAGCCCAGCCATACCTGGCACAGGCACCTTACTCAGAGTCATAGCTCAGGGAGGACAGTGAGGAGGTGGTGACCTAGACACAGCATATAATCTGGGGTAGTGGAAATCTGATGAATTAGGAAATTGATTGTGCCTGGTTGGGATTGGCTGGCTCCTCACAGAGGTCCAAGACAGGACAAAGCCTTTCTGGACTTTTCAGTTGTTGGGACAAACTGTGCACAGAGTGGAAAGCTTGGAAGAGTGAGTGGATTCAAACAGTATACAGCAACCAGATTTGAATGCCAACTAGAGTGGATTTGCCAAAGGTTTGGTGGCTGGTGAGGGAGCCATACTGAAAAGTTCTTGGCAGCCAGGGGCTGCTATTGTGGGAAGGTTGTGAGAAGGTCTTAGCAGGGGCCTAAAACATGGTCATCTTAATACTGCCTGCCACAATCAGAACTCAACTCTAAGTACAGGGTAAGGGACTCCTATACCCTATGGGAACTGAAGTCACAGGGTACTGTGAGACTTGCCCCTGAAGGAGTCTTGTGAGTAGTAAGATCCCAACCTGGCAGTCTGAAGGCAGGGGAAACAATCAGGCAATCACTGAAGGCAACTAAATTTGGAATAAGGACAACAGAGGTTGTTGGCTCTGCTCTTTGATTCCTAAAAAATCCACAGTGACACCAGATATCCTGGCAACATACTGTCATCAAGAGCAAAGACTTGTGGTTTTTGGCCATGAGGAAGGGTTTGGCTTTGTTGAGGCTTAGGCCACTTTAATACCTAAACTCTAACACAAGATAATTTGAAGCAAAGGAAGCAGTGACAAGGAAAATGGAGGACAAGGAGGTGAACAAGAAGAAAGAACACAGAGGAGGAACCAACAGAAAAATTCAGGCAACATGAAAAACCAAAGCAGACAAACTTCCCAAGGGACCATGAAGCAGCTACTGCAGAAGACTCCACCTATAAAGAATTGACAGAAAGTAATTTAAAATATGGATCATAAAAACAATAAAAGGAATAGATGAGAAAATAGAAAGTCACAACTGAAAGACAAGTGATATGTAGAATATAGAAAGAATATTGCAGAGCTTAAGGAAATGAAGGAGATGATCAGGGAATGTAAAGATGCAGTAGAAAGTATCAAAATAGGTTAAATCATGGAGAAGACAGAACCTCAGAGCTAGAGGATAAAGTTTTTGAGTTAATCCAGGTAGTTAAAAGAGGTAGAAAAGAAGAGAGAAAAGTAGAACAGTCACTAAGGCAACTAGGAGACTCCATGAAACATTCAAACATACAAATAGTAGAGATTCCTAAAGGGGAAGAAGATTGCCCCAATGGAAAAGAATCACTACTACAGACTATTATAAGTGAAAATTTCCCAAGTTTTACTAAAGATCTCAACACACTCCTTTCAGATGGATATCAACCCCTGGGTCATCTCGACTCAAACAGAGTCTCTCCATGACATATTGTAATGAACCTGTCCACACTTAACAGTTCTCTCAATAAATGTCAATGGACTGAATTCACCAGTGAAGAGGCACAGGCTGGCAGATTGGATAAAAAGCACAAGCTATCCATATGTTGTCTCCAAAAGACACACCTAGCCTTAAAGAACAAATCAAGACTAAGGGTTAAGGGATGGAAAACAGTTATTTCAAACAAATGGAAATCAGAAGAAAGGAGGGGTTGCAATCTTATTTTCAGCTACAAGCAGATTTAAAGCAAATAAAGTTAAGAAAGACAAAGACACTTTATATTACTGAAAGAAACAATTCTACAAGAAGACATTTCAATTTTAAATATTTATGCATCCAACTTAAACACTCCCAGATTTATGAAATAGACCTTGATGGGTCTAAGCAATATAATATCCCACAATACCATAAAAATTTGAGACTTTAACACTCCTCTGACAGAACTGGACAGATCCTCTAAACACAAATTAAACAAAGATTCAAAGGACTTAAATCTGACCCTAGAACAAATGGAACTAATAGACATATACAGAAAATACCATTTCAAAGCTAAGGAATATACATTGTTCTCATCAGCCAATTTTATGTACTCCAAAATCAACCACATCTTAGGATGCAAATCAAACCTCAGAAAAATTGAAAGAATAGTAATCACACCTTCTCAGACCACAATGAAACATAGGTGGAACTCATCTCCAACAAAAATGTTCCCCACACAAAGACATGGAAATTAAACAATCTTATGCTGAATGATAGTTCAGTTCAGCGAGAGATATAGGAGGAAATTCTTAAATTCTTCAAACGTAACAACAATGAAGACAGCAGTTACCAAAACCTGTGTAATACAGCAAAAGCAGTCATAAGAGGGAAATTTATCACATTAGATACCTACATTCAAAAAACAGACAGAGAGTGCATCAACAAACTCATTAATCATCTTATGGAATTGGAAAAAGAAGAACAATCTAATCCCAATCTCAACAGAAGGAAAGTAATGAACAAAATTAAATCAGGGATGAATAAAATGGAAAATGGAAAACAAAAGAATTATTCATAAAATTAACAAAACAAAAAGTTAGTTTTTTGAAAAAATAAATAAAATCAATAAATCTTTGGCCAGATTGACTAGAAACAGAAAAGTAAAATCTCTAATAAACTCAATCAAAAACAATAAACAGGAAATAACACCATATGTCACAGATACAAGAGATCATCTCTGAGCATTACAAGAAATTCCATGCCTAGACATTTGACAATGTGGAGGAAATAGACCAATACTTAGAATAACACCCTCTCCCTGGACTTAATAAAAATAAATAGATCTCTTGTGCAGGAAGGATGGAGACTGAAGACCCCATTCTTGGCAGGAAACGGCATCCCCAGGAAAAGGAAAAGGAAAAAGTAAGCTGAAGGCATTGGAACAAAGAAAAGTCAGATAGTTTACCTTTAAGCAAGCTGTCACTAAATTTCTTATCTGAATAAGATTCCAGCCTTTCCTGAAACTCTGGCCTATTGGAGATACAGCTTACACCAATACCCTGCTGAGTCTGTGAACACTCTGAGGAAGTAAAATGGTCAGAAAAGAGATTATGACATGACCTAGAATAGATACACCTAGATCACTTCCCACCCATTAAACAGACAAAGCAGATACCCATTGTGGAGATTTGCATTTGTCTGGGGCAGAGACCAAGGGAACAGCTTAAGCCCTGAATATGGGCAGTAAAGCTAAACACCCCCTATAGCAGAGGAAAATCCTCTGTGGTGGTGATGAGAGGAAAAAGCCTCTCTTCCACTAACTTCTCAGAGGAGATTAGCACTAGTGGTGTTTTACTCCACAGTGAACTATCAGAGCTTAACACCTACCCAGGAATTGCATGTGTGACTCCAGACAGGAGGCTTCCCCCACACAAGGCTTAAGTTTCAGATGCTCCAAAACTGCTCAAATCCTTAAAATTAATAATAATAATAATAATAATAATAATAAATAGGAGCTGATAGATTCCTCAAAGAAACTACTGGTGTCTTTGTTCTCTCCCTCATCTTACCACCTAGGCAGATAGATTTCAATAAAAGTTGTGTGGAACAAAGACTCAAGTCCACTCACCAGAGCCCATGAACAGGTGGTGGTCTCCTGAGCTGCTACCTTTGAAAATTCTATTCTGAAAAAGGAAAGAAAATTCTATTCTGTATCTCATGTTTCCTTCTTTTTCTTTTAGAGACAGAGCCTCACTTTATATCCCTCAATAGAGTGTCATGGTGTCACAGCTCACAGCAACCTCCAACTCCTGGGCTTAGGTGATTCTCTTGCCTCAGCCTCCTAAGTAGCAGGGACTACAGGTGCCTGCCACAATGCCCGGCTATTTTTTGTTGTTGTTGTTGTTGCAATTTGGCCAGGGGCGGGTTGGAACCCCCACCCTCAGTATATGGGGCTGGTGCCCTACTCACTGAGCCACAGATGCTGCTCTTGTGTCTCTTTCTTTACCATCATTCCTAACTTTATATTTCTTCAGTTGGTCACACCTGTTTCACAGGTCTTAGCGGACCCTGCCCCTGGGGCGGAACCCTGACATCTTGAACATACCAACTTCAAGAAATGAGATCAAAGAAATAATTACAATAATTTCCTTGTCAAGATGGCTTTATATCAGATTTCTATCAATCTTTCAAAGATGAGCTTATACCCATACTCCAGTAATTATTCCAAAAAATTTCTTGGAAGGAATGAATCTCCTCCAACGCATACTATGACGCAAACATCACCCTGATACCATAACGAAAGACCCAAACAAGAAGGAGAACTTCAGATCAATTCACTAATGAAAATAGACACAAAATTTTAAAAAGTCATGTGTCATGATCAAGTAGGTTTCATCCCAGGGATACAAGACTGGTTTAACATACAGAAGTCCATAAATATAATTCACCATATCAACAGAAGCAAAAACAAAGACCATATGATCTTCTCAATAGATGCAGGAAAAAAGCATTTGATAAAATTCAGCATTCTTTTCTAATTAGAACACTTAAGAATATAGGCATAGGTGGGACATTTCTTTTTTTGTTGTTGGGGATTCATTGAGGGTACAACAAGCCAGGTTACACTGATTGCATTTGTTAGGTAAAGTCCTTCTTGCAATCATGTCTTTCCCTCAAAAGGTGTGGCACACACTAAGGCCCCAGGTGGGACATTTCTTAATCTGACCAAAGCCATCGATGACAAACCAACAGCTAATATTGTATGGAATGGGGTAAAACTGAAAGATTTTCCATGTAGAATGAGAACCAGACAAAGCCATTCTCTATCACCACTACTATTCAACATAGCGTGGGAAGTTCAAATTAAGCAACATAAAAAAACCAACAATACCTTATATCAATAGGCAAGAGAGATGAATAGAACCTTCTCTAAAGAAGACAGACAAATGGCTAACAAGTCTGAGAAAATGCTCATTATGCCTAATTATTAGAGAAATGCCACCCTAAGATATCACCTAACCCCATTGAGAATGGCCCACATCATAGTCTCAACGCTATAAATGCTGGTGTGGATGTGGAGAGAAGGGAACACTTTTACACTGCTGGTGGGCCTGCAAACTAATCAACCTTTTTGTAAGGAAGTATGGAGAATCTTCAAGGAATTCAAAGTAGACCTCCCATTTGTCCTATAATCCCATTATTGAGCATCTACCCAGAAGAAAAAAAATCATTTTATCATAAGGGAATTTGCACTAGACTGTTTATTGCAGCTCAATTTACAAGTGACAAACTGTGGAAATAACCTAAATGCTCACCAACTCAGGAATGGATTTATAAGCTGTGGTGTATAGCATGGAATACTATGCAGCCACTAAAAAGATGGAAACTTTATATCTTTTGTATTAACTAGATGGAGTTGAAACACATTCTTCTTAGTAAAGCATCACAAGAATGGAGATGCAAGAATCCAATGTACTCAATTCTGATATGAGGACAATTGATGCTAGTACATGGTGGGAGGTGGGGGAAAGGGAGAGTAAAGAGACAGAAAGAGGGAAGGGGTGGGGGGGGTTATGGTATGTGACACACCTCTTGGAGGCGGGACATAATTATAAGAAGGACTTTACCTAACAAATTCAATCAGCATAACCTGGTTCTCTGTACCCTAAATGAATCCTCAACAATAAAACACACACACACACACACACACACACACACACTTCAGAGCTGCAGTAACTAAAACACATCATGCTGGCATAAAAGCAGACATAGAAAACAATGACACAAATTAATAAAACCATATATCTACAATCAACTGATTTTGGGCAAATATACCAACCTCACAATTTGGAAAGGACAGCCTTTCAATAAATGGTGCTGGCACTGGATATCCACATGCACAAGAAACTAAACGCTTATCTCTCACTATATATCAAAAGTTAATTAAACATAATTAGAGTTAAATGTCAATTAAATGCTTGTTTACTTATTTAAATAAGCAGTTCATTTAAACAACAAGATGCTTGCTTTAAGGGGAAAATGATCTAGGATAAATTTTTTTAGAGCTATTTATGCCTATTTAGAGACTGATTGCCTTATATGTATGAGCTACATATAGAAAATTATTAAATTGTTCTTGATTTGAAAGACAGCACTGGGCAACTCTGTGCCTCACTGAGGAAAAATAACTAAACATGGGCAAAGGAGACCCTATGGAGCTGAGAGGAAAAATGTCATCATATGCATTCTTTGTGCAAACGTGTTGGGAGAAGCAAAAAAAGAAGAACCCAGAGGCTTTAGTCAACTGTTCAGAGTTTTCCAAGAAGTGCTCAAGGAGGTAGAAGAACATGCCCTTAAGAGAAAGGAAAATTTGAAGATATGGCAAAGGCAGACAAGGTCCATTATGAAAGAGAAATGAAAACCTATATCCCTCCTAAAGAGGAAACAAAAAAAAAGTTCAAGGATTCCAATGCACCCTTTTTCTTGTTCTGAGTATTGCCCCCAAATCAAAGAACATTCCAGCCTATCCATTGGTGATTTTGCAAAGGAGCTGGGAGAGATGAGGAATAACACTGCTGCAGGTGACAAGCAGTCTTATGCAAAGAAGGCTGCAAAGCTGAAGGAAAAATACGAAAAGGATATTGCTGCCTACTGAGCTAAAGGAAAGCCTGATGCAGCAAAAAAGGGAGTCGTCAAGTCTGAAAAAAGAAAACAAGAAAAAGAAGGAAGAGGAGGAAGAGCAAGAAGATGAAGATGAAGAAAAAGATGATGATGAATAATAAGTAGGTTCTAGCACCATTTTTTTCTTGTCTATAAAGCATTTAACCCCCCTGTACACAACTCACTCCTTTTATTTATTTATCTTTTTCATTTTTAAGGAATTTATTATAATTAAAAAGTCAGAAACCAAGATTTACATTCAACAAGTTTGATCACTACATTATCTTTACAAATTAAAAGTTATAAGTGAATTAAATACTCACCCAAAGGGATATGGTTAAATAACTTATAGCATGGGAATGCAAATTAATGCATACCTTTTGGAAAGATGTTTGGAGAACACTTAGAGATCTAAAAATGGATCTGCCATTCAATCCTGTAATTCCTCTACTAGGTATATACCCAGAAGACCAAAAATCAAATTATAACAAAGATATTTGTACCAGAATGTTTATTGAAGCCCAATTCATAATTGCTAAGTCATGGGAAAAGCCCAACTCACTCCTTTTAAAGAAAAAAAAATGAAATTTAAGGCTGTGCAATATATATATATATATATGAATGAAATTGAAGGCTGTGCAATATATATATATTGTTGTTATTGTAATTGTCATTGCTGTTTGGCAGGCCCTGGCTGGATTCAAACCTGCCAGCTCTGGTGTATGTGGCTGGTACTCTAGCAGCTTGAGCTACAGGTGCTGAGCCAGATTTGTTTTGAAACTGTACAGTGTCTTTTGTATAGTTAACATACTACCAAATATGTCTTCAGGTAGCCCTGCCCTGGTGGCATTTTCAATAGCCACTAACCTTGCCTGACACAGTAAATTGGCATGGAATTTAAAGCAAGTTCTCGTTGGTGCGCAGCACAAATTAGTTGTATATGATGATGATAGTTTTTGGATCTTCACTTGTCTCTGATGCAGCTAATAGGAAATAATTTTTGTTCTGTTAACTGAATACCACTTTGTAATTGCAAAAAAAAGTTGCAGCTGTTTTGTTGACATTCTGAATGCTACTAAGTAAGTACAATTTTTAATTAGTTCAGTTGTCCTTTTCACAGGTCTGAAATTTTTCTTCTTGAGGGGAAGCTAGTGTTTTGCTTTTTGTCCATTATGGTTTAAATGAATTATTACTTGTTTGTCTTTTCATATAATTAGCTGATAAAAAGCTTCGTGTCTACACACCCTGCATATCATGATGGGGATATTAGAAGTTAAATTGAGATAGTTTCGATCTATAACTGAAACTCCAAAGTTAGTGAAAAATTTCACATAGCCCACTTACATTTTACCTATTGAAGAGTAAGCAATCTGCTCACAGCATGAGATTATTAGAATCAAACATTTTGGAAGTCTGTCCTTGAAGGACTAATAGGAAAGTATATTCTAATCTTTACATGAGGACTCTATTCTTTAACTCCCATTACCATGTAATGGCACTTACATTTTATAGTTCCCACATTAAAGAAGCCCTGAATATGACTCCTCAAAAGTGTGAGCTTAAGGAGTGGATTAAAGATGGCAGCTGAGTAACAGCTTCCCTGTAACTGGACTTGGCGAATCTGGGGAGACAAGACTCCAGACATCTCTGGCCGGTGGGATCTGCCTATGATCATCCCTTTGAGGATACAGGGAGCCAGCAAGGGACTTCTGCACCCCAGGAGGAACACAAAAACAGTGGAAAACTGGCAAGTGGCTGCGTGTGTTCGATCAACCTAATCACGCCGGCAACCGTGAGTACAAGCAGCAGTGAGACTGCAAACCGGAAAGGCCTTGCCTGTGAACTTTTTTGGTGTTTTTGGACTTGGCGCTCAGTTGAGCTGCATTGGGGAGAGCTTGAGCAAAAGTGTTGAGAACTTTGGGCATTGTCTTGGGCCCCAAAAGGACCCACTGAGCTGGGCTAAGTGAAAGCCAATGTGTGGAAAAACTCCTCTGGCAAGCTTTGCCCTCAGGGTCCCAGAGCAAGGATCAGGTGAAACAAAGTAACCTAGTGACTGAGCAGCTTAAAGGCGGGGACAGAACTGCCTCACAGCCCTAATCCTAAGGGGCAAAGTGAGACAGTTTTGGAACACTGGAGCCTTGGGCTGTTGCCTTGGGTAGAGTGCCCTGACGTCACAGCTCATAGCAACCTC
>CAUYPK010123938.1:0-10776 GCA_963574355.1 Loris lydekkerianus | reverse complement strand
TTGGGGTCAATACATCATTATTCTACTAATAAAGTCAAAGGATTGCTTTTGCTAAAGTAAAACAAATGACAAATAGTGAAAGAAAATAAAGACAAAACCTCCTAAAGGAATTATAGGATCGAATGGCAGGTCTATTTTTAGAGGAGACCTATTTTGAACGCTAGATAAAGAAGTATCTAGAGACTTT
Organism: Loris lydekkerianus; assembly: GCA_963574355.1. Taxonomy (NCBI): domain Eukaryota; kingdom Metazoa; phylum Chordata; class Mammalia; order Primates; family Lorisidae; genus Loris; species Loris lydekkerianus. The sequence goes on along the minus strand of CAUYPK010123938.1, from coordinate 10,589 downwards.
TCTGGGGGTGGTTCTTTGTTTTTGGTTCAAATCAGTAGTGTATTATGCTAGGTAATTTGATAATTTGAAGTATAATCTATCATTTTAAAAATGAAAATAGGCTTGGCGCCTGTAGCTTCGTGGTTAGGGCGCTGGCCTTATATACCGGGGCTGACAAACAACAATGACAACTATAAAAAAAAATAGCCAGGCAATGTGGCAGGCGGCTATAAGTCCCAGCTACTTGGGAGACTGAGGCAAGAGAGTTGCTTAAACCCAAGAGTTTGAGGTTGCTGTGAGCTGTGACGCCATGGTACTCTACCGAGGGCGACATAATAGGATTCTGTCTCAAAAAAAAAAACAAATAAAAATGAAAATAAAATTTTGGATTGATCTCTCTTTTTGAGTGAATATAACTATAAATTGACAGATAAAATTTGAATTTAAATGACTGAGTTTTTATTCTATCTTTACTATACATCATGTCTCACTCAGCTCCTTTCAGTATGTGTTTTCAAACCTGTGTAATTCCTGAATGCCGAAAGGTCAAGGAAGGTCCACTAGGAGTCCTTGAACTAATTGAAGTATTTCAAAAACCCTAGTGAAAACTGTGTATTTACTGATGATCAGAAACCTCAGGATTTAGCTAGCATATCAAATTTCTTGATGTTGGTACTGAAATATGTCAATATAAGTTATCTTGGGTTGATTCAAAGGTCTGATGTTATGTATGATTTCAATAAAAATAGGAAAAAGAATTTTTTTTGCTTTGTTATTTATTTATTTATTTGAGACAAGGTCTCACTGTTGCCCAAGCTAGAATGCAGGGGTGTCATCATAGCGCATTGCAATCTCCCACTCCGCAGCCTCAGGTGTGCACCATCATACCCAGCTCATTTTTTAAATTTCTTTTGTAGAGACAGGTCTGGCTGTGTTGCTCAGGTCTCAACTCCTGGCCTCAAGTGATTCTCCTGTCTCAGCCTCCCAAAGTGCTAGGATTGTAGGTGTGAGCCACTGCGCCTGGGCAGAAGCTTTACTTCTTAGTAGTTATTGTTATATTAACTGTAGTGACTAGGAGGGGCATCTGTACATGGGATGGGCTTGAAGAGAGAGAAACCTAGACATTTTCTTCTGTGGTAAAAAATGTTTAAAAATAAAACTTACCTGTGGTTAAGCTCATGAAGTCTTTTTTTTCCTAAACCATCTTTGCTCAGTAGAACAACATTTTTTCAGATTCCAAATAACATTTATTCCCAGTCCTTTTTTTCTTAAAAAGGGTCTACATTGACTTTCTAGTATGTCATTATTAAACAAAACAATACAAATTTCAATATGATTTGAACATAAAAGAATAAAATGATTTTTGACAAGTGTAGGTATAGCTAAGTAAGAGCCAGATCATTTATCTGGACATACTTTATTTAAATCTATTTTAATCTAAGTTAGAAGGTATTTCCTCAATTAATTCAACTTTATGCTCTGTTTTATTTGGCATTTTCAGAGATTATGAGCTTATTCTTTTCTCTTTCTTCTTATTTATTTACTATTTATTTTTTACAATGTCTCGCTCTGTTGCCCTGGTTGGAGTGCAGTGGCATCATTGTCCTCACTGCAACCTGAGACTCCTGGGCTCAAGCAATCCTGACTCGCCTCCTGAGTAGATGGGACTATAGACCCATGCCTCCACACCTGGATGATTTTCCTATTTTCTTATAGAGACAGGGCTTCTCTCTTGGTTGACTTATCTTGAACTCCTGACCTCAAGCAATCCTCTGGCCTCATCTTCCTATCTTGGCCTCCCAAAGTGCTAGGATTATACGTGTGAACCATCATGCCTGGCCTCCTGAGCTTTTTCTAAGGAGAAGAATAAAACAGATCCAAATACTCTGGTGTGCCAAAGTCCTTTCCTATCAGTAAATCCTAATTAACCTCTTTAGTGAGCTTTGGAAATTATATTTTCCAAGGAATATATCCATTTGTCTAAGATATTACATTTATTGGTAGGAAGTTCATAGTATTTCCTTATTATCCTTTTAGTATCTGTGGTATCTATAATGCTGTCACCTCTTTCATTTCTGTGTATTTTCTTTTTTCTTCTTGGTAAGTGTGACTAGAGGTTTATTGATATTGATCTTTTAAAAAATAGCTTTTGGTTTCACTGATTTCTATCTGTCTTCTCTCTCTTTATTATTTTTTGAGATAGTCTCATTCAGCTGTCCTGGGGTTGAGTGCTGTGGTGTCACAGCTCACAGCAACCTCAAACGCTGGGGCTCAAGTGATCCTCTTGTCTCCGCCTCCGAAGTAGCTGGGACTACAGGCACCTGCCACAATATCCAACTAGATTTTTTTGTTTGTAGAGATGGGGTCTTGCTTTTCTCAGGCAATCCACCTACCTCAGCCTCCCAGAGTGCTACGATTACAGGCGTGAGCCACCGTGCTTGGCCTCTCTTTCTTTGGTTTAATTGATCAAGCAACCCTCTTTCTGGGGCTGATTTAGTCCCTCATATTGAGGCAAGACCCTCTTGCCTACTCAACCCATTGCCACATGAACAATGAAGTTTTCAGTCTAAACTGATGAACACATACAAGTTAACACTTCCTGCCTCTGTTATATATCCACATCTATTTCTTTCCCTCTTATTTTGTGACTTGTTGCAAATTCCTACAATAATCTTAAATTCTTTGTGGATAAACTGCAGAACAACTGAAATTAATAGCTGTTGAACTTTCTTTACTCATTAAACTTTAACTGTAATTCTTAGCTCTTAAAATAAGTTTTTTCTATTACTGAAGTAATGTAGCTATGTGACAGAAAATTTGGGAAAATTCAGCAATGTGATAGTTTATTTTAATTTTTTTTTTGAGAGAAAGTCTCACTGTGTCACCCTTGGTAGAGTGCTCTGGCATCACAGCTCACAGCAACCTCCAACTCTTGGGCTTACATGATTCTCTTGCCTCAACCTCCCAAGTAGCTGGAACTACAGGCGCCTGCCATAACACCCGGTTATTTTCTGTTGCAGTTGTCATTGTTGTGTAGCTGGCTGGGGCTGAGTTCGAACCCACCAGCCTTGGTGTATGTGGCTGGCGCTGTAACCACTTGTGCGACGAGTGCCGAGCCAGTTTATTTTGATTTTTGGTGGTTCATTTTAATTTAACAAAAAATTTTATGTTTACCTGAGGATGGCAAGAAGAAATAGGTTAAAAGAAGGTAAAGGAATTGCTGACTTTGAACATATTCTAGTAACAGTATTTGGGGAATCATAATGGCAAGGAATTTTTTTCAGCTACTGAAATAGTATGTTTTGAGTAGCTTTATTTTTTTTTTATTATTTTTAATGGTTTTGAGAATTTATTCCACTAAAGATGCCATATAGTAGCAATAGGTTGTTTTAGAGAAAAGACTAAATAACATGACTTTTTTGAAACATATAGTCTGTCCAAGCCTGGTGGTTCATTCCTATAATCCCAGCACTTTGACAGGCTGAGGTGAGAGGATCGCTTGAGACCAGGAGTTCAAGACCAGCCTGAGCAACAAGCAAGACCCCATCTCTACAAAAAATTAAAAAATTAGCCACTCATGGTGGTGCACACCCAGCTACTCAGAGGCTCAGGCAGGAGGCTCACTTGAACCTAGGAGTTTGAGATTGCAGTGAGCTTTGATGATCCACTACACTCAAGCCCAGGCAACACAGTGAGACTCTATCTCAAAAAAAAAAAATAATAATAATAATAAATAAATAATTAGTTTATATATTTTTTAGAATTTCTGTTTCGGAATATTCAAATCTCTTTCTCTCCTCTTCCTTTTCTTCTCTCTTTCACCTGCCCTCTCTACGGTTAGGAAGAGAGCCCTGGTTGCCATTGGTACCCATGATTTGGACACTTTGTCAGGCCCGTTTACATACACTGCAAAACGCCCTTCAGATATCAAGTTCAGGCCTCTAAATAAGGGCAAGGAGTATACAGCCTGTGAACTGATGAACATCTACAAGGTAAATAATCATTTTTTATTATGCAGTAGCTTTGTAAAAATTATGAAATTTCTTCAAAGTCAACTCTTGAAATTAAGGAAATCTAATGGATCCTTTTAAAAAAATAGTAGTATCTGAGCTTGGCGTGATTTATCTGATCTAGAATGGGACCTGGACATAGTTTTCTTTTGTTTATTGTTATTTTTTTAACCTCTGGGATGATTTAAATGTACTGCTTGGATTGAGAACCACTAAAGTAGACCACACTGCAGTGTCATCTTTGTATTTGGATATAATGAAACGCATCCAATTGTAAAGACAGATTTAGCTAGGTTTTTTTTCTTTTCTTTTTTTTTTTTTTTGGTGGGAAATGCTGTTACAAACTGTCTCCCATTATCAGCATTTTAGAGTTGAATGCTTGTAACAAATAGAAAAAGTGGGCATTTTGGAAAAAGTAGCTGTTGTTATCTTTGGTCTAATTTGCAAGTGATTTCTTCCTATTTATCTAAATAGTTTTGTGATAATCTGTTTTATTTGAGATGTTTTGGGTATTCCAGTTCAAATCTGTTTTCACTTCTGAAAAATGAATCAATTGTGTTTCCATCTCTCCCCAGCAGGAGATGAGGTTGTATAAGGATGTTGAAATATTAATTTATATTAGCAAATCTTTTGAATTTAGAGGTTTCTGGAGTTTGAGACTGTTTTAATGTTTTTCTGACAATTTCTCCTCTTTTAAAATATTACATTGGTATGTAAACTAATTACAGTGGTAGAAATAAATAATTTTATTTGACTTTTGTTTTCAGACTGACAACCACCTTAAACATTATTTGCATATCATTGAAAATAAACCCTTGTACCCAGTTATCTATGATAGCAATGGTGTTGTCCTTTCAATGCCTCCAATCATCAATGGTGAGTTACTTATAAGCATCTTGGTATTTGCTGTTCTTTCTTACTCTCACATGTTTCTGTAAAATTCTCAGTAGACTTGGCTGAATCAAATCAAATAGCTCTTAATCTGAGAAGCTCAGGTCTTGTTGATTTTATTTTGATGTTTTTTCATTTATTCGACAGCATTTTACTGGTGATTATTATGTAGTTTATAAATGTATAAATGCTCATACATTTATAAATATGTTCTAATGCTAGATTTTGGGTTCTGTTCTAGTCTTCCAAAGGGTAGTTCACTTGGTTAAATGCAAAGTCAGACTTTGTTTTATTGTAGTTTTATAGTAAAACTAAAACATTTAATTTAAATTTTGCCCTCTTCATTTCTTTTTTAAAGGCTGTTTTGTGGGGGCAATTTGAATGTATTTACAAAATTTAATGATGTCTAAACCAGGGATGTTTTCCTTTCTGAAGGTGAGGAGGCTTAGCTGATTTATAGTGGGAAACAAAGTGTTCTGGGGATCTCGGACTATAGTAGTTACAGCAGTTAAGAACATGGGTTAATCAAATCTAGAACCAAGTTTTAGCCTTGTTTCTTGTGATCATGGGTAAGTAGCTCAATCTCTTCGAATCTTAGTTTCTTGTGAGCAATTAGAATATGGAGTTGTGGTGAAGATTAGATGAGACAACCTATGTTAAGTGCTTGGCATGGCACCTGACACATTATATGCATTCAGGAAAGCCTTGTTATTATTTTTATCTTTATTCTCTAACTCACAATGGGGGCATAAAATAAACGTTGCAAATCCCCTTCCTTCTTTGGTGTTAGTTTATACTGTGTTCTGAAATGTAATTTCTGTTTTGTTGAGCTTTACAGTGCACTTTTATTTCTAAAACTGGTTGTTTTATGTTCATTACAGGGAATCATTCCAAAATAACAGTAAATACTAAGAATGTATTTATTGAATGCACAGGAACTGACTTCACTAAGGTAAATAGAGCTTCTATTTTTGTTCTATCACGTAGGATAGATTTTTACTTTCGGGCCAGGACTGAGTAAAATCTAAAATATAGGTGGGAGGATATTTTAGAAATTTAGAACATTAAGAAGATATAGATATTCTATACTTCAGTTTGGGGCTTTCATTAATTAAACAAATGTTTAATGAGCCCCTGTTGTCTTTCCTGGGCCAGGAATTTAATAGTTACATTTTTCTTGACTTGTGAGTACTTCTAGTCTAGTGAGAGAGTTAGCCACATACATAACCGTAAAACAAAGAATGCAACAAGGACTATTACAAGCACTGTGTACGTTGTTTTAGTTGGCTTAATTTAAATGATGAATAATTTGGTCCCTTCATATACTTAGTTTTTTGTTAAAAAAATGAACTGACTTTAAAGAAATTTCACTTAGCCTATTGATAAAGGGTTTATACACACAGAAATATCTAGAATGTGTAGAATACTAGTTGTTCACTCATTTTTAGTCCATACATTTGTTGGATTGGATTGCTGCAGAAGGCCTTTTTCAGAGTTTTGCTCTGTTGCCCTGGGTAGAGTACAGTGGCATCATCATAGCTCACAGCAATCTCAAACTCCTGGGCTCAACTAATCCTCTTGCCTCAGCCTCCTCAGTAACTGGGGATTAGAAGAGCCTAGCTAAGTTTTCTTTTTTTTTTTTTCAGTGGAGACAGGGTTTTGCTCTGCTCAGGCTGATCATGAACTCCTGAGCTCAAGTAATCCTGTCTCAGCCTCTTAGAATGCTACTACTACAGGCGTGAGTCATTTTGCTTTCCCAAAAAAGTTTTTAAAACATTTAATTCATGCATTTACAGATCTTGGTGTCTTTACTGAAGCCTATGTATAAGAGCAAAGCATAAATCCCAATAAGGTTACTATATTATTTCTAAAATTTATTTTTCCATTAGAAAAATTATTTAACAAATCTATATGGCGCTTACTATATACCAGGCTCTGCTCTACATGTTTTATATGTTTTATATATATTAATGTACTTAATCCTTATCACAACCAAATGAGATAGGAACCTTTATTATCTCCACTTAACAGATAAGAAAACTAGCTTGCCCAAAGTCATACTTCTAATAAGTTAGTGAGTTAGGAGTCAAGAAATCTGTCTTCAGAGACTTACTAGATTGGTAAGATTTATTACAGTAAGTAGCCATTTGTCTCTCCTGAAACAGTAAAACGGAGGTTGGGGTTGGGGGGAACGAAATGATTTGTCTCAGGCATGGATTGTGACTCTCAGAGAACTGCACAAATGCAGAACATGTCAAGATAAGGACAGGCCTACACACACGTCTTTATCCTACTTCCTTAGAATGCATTATGTAAAAGTCCATTCTTAGATGTCTGGGGAACTAAATTATAGTAAGTACTAATTTATTTCTATCTGCGTGAAGAGTATATTTAGACTACCATAGACTACCATAGGCTACTCTGCGTGAAGAGTATATTTAGACTACCATAGACTACCACAATATTTCTTTGGTTTCTTTGCAGGCAAAAATAGTTCTTGATATTATTGTCACCATGTTCAGTGAATACTGTGAGAATCAATTCACGTAAGTTCATTCAGTGACTTTCCTGATGGCCTCCTGTTAAGAAGGCAGCAGACTAAGACCTTGTGCTAAATGTAAAGATGCAAAATGTGGTTCCTGTAACTAGAACATGTAACCTGTTTGGGGAGATAAAATGTGCATAAATAAGGTGCAAAGTAAAAAGCAACAAGTACTTGAAAAGGTTTAGTTGTAAGGGCAAGTTGCTGCCAGCTGAAGCAATCTCGGAAAGCCTCCTGGCGGCAATGAAATTTAAACCGTATTTTGGGATCATTGGATTACAGAATGTAAAGACGGAAGAACAGCAAAAAGAACAGCTAAGCAGAGGTAGAGATGCACATATGTAAAAGCAAAGTAGGTATTCCATATATACAGTATTAGTAAGATTACTATATTTTCCCCAAAGCCTTTTATTTTCTTTTTGATAGACAGGGTTTCACTTTGTTACCCAGGCTAGAGTGCAGTGGCACAATCATAGCTCCCTGAAGCTTAAGTGCTATGTGTAAGTGATCCCCCTGCCTTAGCCTCCCAAGTAGCTGGGACTACGTGCCTGGCTAATCTTTTTTTAATATTCTGTAAAGATGGGGGTCTCACTATGTTTCCCAGGCTGGTCTTAAATTCCTGGCCTCAGGTGATCCTCCCACTTCATCTTTCCAAAGTGTTGAGATTTCAGGCATGAGCCATAGTACCTTGCCCTAAAGCACATTTTTAATTAAAAAAAATTGTTTAACAAATCTGTATGTCTCTTACTTTAAGTATACTAGAATCATAGTTTATTCTAGAGTATTAATTATAGTTCAAAATAAATATATAACTGTAGAAAGTATGACTGAAATTATATGGATAGTACTGTTTTTTTTAAATGGACTTGCATTTTAGTAGTTGTATCAGTTGGCTTTTGTTGTGTAACACACTGCCTGCTTTCGTAAGTCCTGGAATGTGTGTATCAGTATTGGCAAGAAGTTCACAGAGGACGCATGCTTTGCAGTCCTGGGAAGGAAACGTCTTAAGTGAGCACTGCTCGAAGGAACCTGGGAGCCATAGCGGATGAAATGGTAGAGTATATTATATATAGGAAGGTTAATCCAAACAGCATTGGAATGTGATAGATTGAATGTGCTGAAGCTGTAGTTGAAGACCAAATGAAAGGTTTGCTAACCATAAATATATCTAGAATTTATGGTGCATTTTTTTCCTTACATTTTTTATTTCTGGCTTTTTGTTTTTCAGAGTTGAAGCAGCAGAGGTAGTTTTTCCTAATGGGAAGTTATATACCTTTCCAGTAAGTACTTAAGAAATGACTTGATGATTATGATAGCAAGAGTACTAGTAGTGACGGCTGTAGAGTGCTTGTGCCTCTCCATCCATCCACTCCACTAGCTAGGCAGGTCTGGTGCTGTGCACTTTACATGGATTCAGTCCTTTCAGGACTGTGTAAGGGCAAGTGCTATTATTGTGCTTTTTCCAGATCAAAAAGTTAAGAATCTTGCTTATTATTATTAAGTGGTGGAGCTAGGATTTAAATTCACACAGTCTGACTTCACTTGTCAACACATTTCCTTATATGAGTACAACATTGTACAGCCGTAATTCCGATAATTCATTCTCTTATTAACTAATTAACTGGATAAATTATTTCTGTGTATTTGTTTGAGACAAAGTCTCACTCTGTTGCCCAGGGTAGAATGCCATGTCTGCAGCTTAGCTCACAGCAACCTCACACTCCTAGGTTCAAGCAATCCTCCTGCTTCAGCCTCCTGAGTAGCTGGGACTAGTGTGTGCCATGACACCCGGCTGATTTTTCTAATTTTAGTAGAAATGGGGTCTCATTCTTGCTCGGGCTGATTTCCAACTCCTGGGTTTAAGGATCGATCCTTCTGTATCATCCTACCAGAGTGCTAGGATGTGATCCACTGCACCTGGCCATGTTTTTATTTTTAATTGACAGCTAAGAATTGCAGATACTTATGGAGTACAGTGTGATATTTCAATACATGTATACAATATGTATTGATCACGTCATGGTAGTGGTATATCTAGCATCTCAGACATTTACCATTTTTTTGTGTGTGTGTTGGGAACATTCAAAATCTGTTCTTCTAGAAGTTTGAAAATATTTAGTAAATTGTTAATCATAATTACCCTATAGTGCAATAGAACAATAGAACTCACTAACTAGGTACTTTATAGCCCTGATTTTTTACGATTTACTCAGTTCTCTAAACCTAATTAGTCTATTCGCACTTGAGTTAACAGTTGCTAAAAGACATCAGTGTAACTAATAAATAGTTGCAGAGGTCTTAATAAGATGAATTTAGTAGTTAGCACAGATACTGTCAAAACACAGAGTCTTGGTAAAAAAATCTAAACCCAACATGACTTGATATGAAGATGGCCATTTTAAAACAAAACAAATAGTACCGTGGTCATTTAGTTGTGGTTTTGATTCAGTGAGACTATTCTTTAATGAGCTTTTTTTCCTTTGAACTTTTCCTTATTACCCTGTCATTTATGAAGTGAATCGGATCCTAAAATGTTAATAGTTTCTACTATTTATTCATTTATTTTAATTTCAAATTAATATGAGGGTATAAACAATTAGGTCATAATATTTGCGTTTGTTAGGTAGATTCCCTATTGAATTTATGTCCTACTTCAGTAACTTTTAAAGTTGATGAAACTTGCCAAATCAAAACCTCTCCGTTCCTGAAAACATTAGTGTTTAATATCATATTTTGTTTGAGAATTAATTATAATTCAAAATAAATATATAATGGTAGAGAATATAACCTAAATTATATGGGCAGTGTCAGTTTTTTTAAATTGATTTGGAGAAATGCAAATCAAAACTACTTGAGATATCATCTAACTCCAGTGAGACTAGCCTATATCACAAAATCCCAAGACCAGAGATGTTGGCATGGATGTGGAGAAAAGGGAACACTTCTACACTGCTGGTGGGAATGCAAATCAATACATTCCTTTTGGAAAGATATATGGAGAACACTTAGAGATCTAAAAATAGAACTGCCATTCAATCCTGTAATTCCTCTACTGGGCATATACCCAGAAGACCAAAAATCACATCCTAACAAAGATATTTGTACCAGAATGTTTATTGCAGCCCTATTCATAATTGCTAAGTCATGGAAAAAGCCCAAGTGCCCAT
>CAUYPK010123931.1:0-22742 GCA_963574355.1 Loris lydekkerianus | reverse complement strand
TCTTCTGAATCCACCAAGGATTCAGTTCTTTCCCAGTACAGCCCTGAATCCAGCCACTCTTCTGCCCAATCCACATGCAGAGGTGCCACTACATTACTGCCAAGATATACTGGTGCAGATTCATAGCCTCTGCCAAGATTTGACTGATCAGCCTTTGCCTGATGTCAAGAAAACTTGGTTCACGGATGACAGCAGCTTCGTGAAAGATGGACACAGGTATGCAGGGGCAGCGGTGGTTTCAGAAACTGAAACATTGTGGGCTGAGCCCCTTCCAAGCGAAACCTCTGCCCAATGAGCAGAACTTATAGCCCTTACCAAGGCCTTGGCACTGGGAGAAGGGAAGAAGGTCAACATCTAGACGGACAGCCGTTATACATTTGCCACAGACCATATCCATGGGGCCATTTACAGGGAGAGGGGATTGCTGACGGCAGAGGGAAAAGCAATAAAGAATAAGCAGGAAATACTGGACCTCCTGACAGCCATCTGGTTGCCTAAAAAGCTAGCCATCATTCACTGTCCAGGCCACCAGAAAGGAAATTCCCTGGTGGCCAGGGGGAATCGCCAAGCTGACGAAACAGCCAAGGATGTGGCACTTAGTATGGCCCAGGAGCTAGCTCTCCACTTGCTTGATGCAGGAGCACCAGTGTTACCTGAAAAACCCAAATATACCCCCTGAGGACCTGGCTTGGCTCCACACCATCCCTCAAGCCCATTACCCAGAAAAATATGATGGCTGGTGGCGCACCACGGATGGCAGGACTATCCTCCCAGCACAATTAAAAATGGAGGTGCTCCAATGCATGCATGAGGCCACCCACATGGGCAACAGAAAATTAAAAAATTTGGTTCACCTTGCAAAAATTAAAATAGAGTGCTTAGACACCAAGATAGACCAAATCATCGGGTCCTATAAGGCTCAGAAATGGCAGAATGGGTCCTTCCACTCTGGGAACCTGAGAGCGGGAAGACAAGCCCAGTGCGTATTGGGAAGTGGACTTCACAGAGGTCAAACCAGGTCAGTATGGATATAAGTATCTTTTAGTCTTCATTGATACTTTTTCTGGGTGGGCTGAGGCATTTCCAACGAAGCATGAAACCACCCAGGTAGTGGCGAAGAAACTGCTAGAAGACATCCTCCCCAGGTATGGACTACCAGCCCTGATAGGCTCAGACAATGGCCCTGCTTTCATGTCACAGAGGGTGGCTATGGCTCTGGGAACTACCTGGAAATTACATTGTGCTTACAGGCCCCAGAGCTCAGGGCAGGTAGAAAGAATGAATAGAACTCTAAAAGAGACCTTAAACAAATTAACTCTTGAGTCTGGTGGAGACTGGGTGGCTCTTCTTCCTTTTTCCCTGTATAGGGTTAGGAATTCCCCATATAAGCTTGGGCTAACTCCCTATGAGATACTTTATGGGAGACCACCTCCTATCATTCCCAATATTCGTATAGATTTAATAACTAAGGCAGATGATGAAAATTTCCTCCTCTCCCTTTGGTGTTACCAGCAGGTACAGAAGAGTGTTGCCTTCACCTGTGGGCTACTTATGAGGCTAGTCCCGTACCTGAGCCCCACAAGTTCCAGCCTGGTGATTGGGTCTATGTAAAGAGGCATGGCTGAGAGACTTTGGAACCCCAGTGGAAGGGCCCATAGGTCGTGATCCTGGTGACACCCACCACTCTCAAAGTAGATGACATTGCCTCCTGGGTACACCATACTCATGTAAAACTTGCAGATTAGTTCGCCATTCAAGAAGACTTCATTCCACAATGGAGAATACAGCAGGCCAAAGACAACCCTTTAAAACTCAAACTAATGTGGTCCCCACCTACTCGCTGCTGATATTGTTTGTATGTACCCTTTGAGTGCCTTCCCTTACCTTAATCCTCATCAGCCATATAATGTCACCTGGTATGTCTATGGGGGACCTGTGCGTGGGATGTTCGGGTGCACCTTTATCCGGTCTGCTAACTGGTTGCTGTTAAATTCTACTTGGGGTACCCATACTAAGAACATCTGGAACCCAGATTTATATATAGATCTAGAGCCCCCAACACAGCTTATATTATGTGTGCCCAGGTCACAAAACAGATAAGTGCAGGGGGGAAAGACTATTTTTTCTGTCAACATTGGAGCTGTGTATCCACAGGCCAAATCTGGTGGACACCACTAAACACCCCAGATTTAATTGAGGTAAAAAGAAGTCCCGGTCCTTGGTCTCATACAACTGGCAGAGAAAATTGCCACTGTAAAGGGCTCTTTAGGGAAGTGAGACTCTGTGACCCTGTACGCATTCAGTTCACTGGCCTGGGGAAAAATTGTTTCACCACTTGGGAATTTGGAAAAATATGGGGACTCCATCTATACAGCTCTGCCTGATGGGGTATGGACTTTGCTATACACAACAAGGGGAGATTTATTAAGATAAAAGTAGAATACAGCCCGGTTCCTGATAAACCCACCTGAGTCGGGCCAAATAGTACCCTCCCATACCCAGCAAGTGCCCAAATATTCTCCAGATTAATAACTCGTGCACCTGTGAAGTCCCCATCGCCATTCAATTTCAGTAAGAGTCAATTTGCATATCTGGACTCCACATGGGAGCTGCTCACCAGTACATATCAAGTACTGAATTTAACCCAGCCAGATCTAACTGCAACCTTCTGGCTCTGTCTTAGTGTAAAATCCCCTTATTATGAAGCTGTTGCCATCCTAGGCCAATACACTTCTGGAGAAGCCGCAGCCTGCCGATGGCGTCAAAGTCACCCTAGACTCACTGTTCAGACAGTGGTGGGAAAGGGCTTGTGTGTTGGAAAGGTGCCCACATCTCACCAGAATCTATGTAATGCCACTGTCCCATGGAATGGAAGCGGGTATCTGATACCCTCGAGTGATACCTGGTGGGCTTGCTCAACAGGTTTGGCTTTGTGCATACATGTGGGAATTCTAAAACAGAATAATGATTATTGTGTTCTAGTTCAGCTCATACCAACAATAATCTATCATGAAGAAAGTACAATACTGCAGAGATTTTCGGGCACCTTGAGCCCAGTCTCATGCAGAAAGTGGAAAGTAATTACGGCTCTCACTATTGTGACATTAGGAGTAGGAATAGCTGGGGCTGGGACTGGAGTGTCTGCCCTAGTCCTCCAGGATAAGAACTATGGTGCCTTTCAGGATGCAATTTATCTGAATATTCAGCAATTAGAAAAATCTATTACTCTCCTCCAAAACTCCTTAACTTCCCTTTCCAAAGTAGTCTTACAGAACCTGAGGGGATTGGACTTGCTGTTTCTCCAGCAAAGTGGGCTGTGTGCCACCCTAGGGGAGAAATGTTGTTTCTATGCTGATCATTTGGGGGTCATAAAATAATCTATGGCTCTTGTCCGAGAAACCCTGTGCCAGCACAAGAGAGAAAAAGAAGATAGTCAGAGCTGGTATGAGTCCTTGTTCAATTGGTCCGCCTGGTTAACAGTGTTAATATCAGCATTAGCTGGGCCTCTGGTGATATTACTGCTACTCCTAACCATAGGCCCCTGTATTATCAACAGGCTCATAACATTTGTGAGAGAATGGGTAGGTGCAGTACAATTGTTAGTTCTCAAAGGCCAATATCAGCCCTTAGCAGAACAAGAAATGATGGAGATGCAAATGTCAGGGTAGGGCCCATGATTGGGTCCTTCAATTTATGAGTAGAGGGGGGAATGAGAGAGCCAGACTAATGCCATTTTGAGGGTTCAGCCATTTTGTTCAAAACTGATGAGTCACTGTGAATCCCCAGTTTTCCAGCTTGAGTCATTGGCCTCCAATCAGAAACTGCCTTCTGGAGTGCGCCATATGGCAGGACCAGTGGTTACATTGTTTAAAATGTACACACCCACTTTGCTGTGCTACACTGTAAAATAACCCTGTGACAGGGCTCGAGGCTCCTGGCTTAGATCCGTTGTAGCGGAGTCCCTGGGAGCCCAAGCTCGAGCCTGCAATAAAACAGCTCTTTTGCTTTTGCATCAGAATCGGCTCCCTGGTGGTCTTTGAGGACTTTGTAATCTGGGCATAATAGACACAGTAGTAAAAAAGTATACACATTCTACCAGCATGGAAAAAATTGGCAGTAAAAGTTGAACAATTACAGGTTGGTACAGGTATCTATCGAAGAGGGTAACTGTAGAGACACATGTAGCTACAGATATAAGGAAGGGCTCTTTCAGAAACTGTTTCTTCAAACTAAGATCTGAGCATGATGACATTTTATCACCAGAGGAAGAAGGTGCAAGAGAAACATAGAAATGAGTGAAACACAATTGAGATCTATAATTAATAAGCACGAAATAGCAACTGAGTGGAAGTTCCATGGAACAGAATTTGTTTTTAACTTCAAAAGCTGCTTTTAGGTTTAAGGAATTGTTTAGAATTCATAATGTACACAGAAAGAGGGAGCTTACCAGGCTGTGACAGGGGATACTTCCAAGGACTCACCACTGCCCACTGCCAGACGGTATCTTCTAAAAGGTGGTTCCCTTCAGTGACCCTCACATCCTGAATCCACACAGCTTAGGAGCATCTAACACTTGTGGAAGGCAGAGGCAAGCAGGGACTTAGTGGGGAAAGACCTGAGTGTGCTGGGAGGCAGGGACTAAGGAGGCAGCTGAGCAGAATGTTCTAATTCTGTCCTGGGATCTGCTACCCAAGGTTGCCCCCCACCTCTGCTTCATCTTCCTGGCTGGTTTCTCCCATCTCCCTGCCTGCTCACCCCAGAGGGCACAAGGGCTCAGTCTGCACAACATCAGTCTCCAAGTTCTAACTGTACTCCTGTATATCCCTTGATGCCCTTCATGTGTATGTGCATACCCCTCAGCTCCTCTAAAACAATTAGCCCCACCTCTCTGAGAGGGCCCTTCAGGGCTAGGAAAAGTTTACCCGCTAGTATCCCAGGCCAAACCCCCAGGCATCATCCCCAAATGCTGTCTCACACCCACAGTTCATCCAACCCCAAAGAAGCTGCCAGCTCCCCCTTTATAGCCCCACAGCCATCACCCCTCTGACAGGGCTGTGGCTGTCATGAGCAGGTACCATCAACCCTTAGTTCATCTGCACAGGAGCAGCCCCCTGGCCCCCTGTGCACTGTTATATTCACCTGTGGTGATCATATCAACTAGGGCCAACATCAAAGTTCCTACAGGCCAGCCCTCATCTTCTCACTTCCTGGACACCCAGAAATCTGTACCTTAATATCCCTATCTTCAATATGGCTGTCCCCCTCTTAGCCCCAGCCTGTCACACAGATCCCAGGCCCAGGTATTTAGAGCCATTTAGATGACACAGCCACTGATCCACCCTGACCTTCAGTGTGACCCGTGGGAGGGTCACAAGACCCTAGGCCTTGATTCCTCATCTGTCTATTAAGGGCAAGAGTTGGTGGGTAAGCTCCATGCCCACAGCTCAGTTGTTAGGGTGCTGGCCACATACATCAGGGCTAGCAGGTTCAAACCTAGCCAGGGCCAGCTAAAAACAACAATGACAACTACAACAACAACGACAACAAAAATCACCAAGTGTTGTGGGCGCCTGTGGTCCCAGCTACTTGAGAGGCAGAGACAAGAGACTCACTTAAGCCCAAAAGTTTGAGGTTGCCGTGAGCTGTGATGTTATGGCACTCTACCGAGGGTGACATAATGAGACTCTGTCTCAAAAAAAAGAGTTGGTACATAGAAAGCAAGTCCCACCCCCAGCCAGCTCACAATGCCCAGAATCTGGTCTCACTTGTGTCTTATTGTTGCAGGAAGAAGAGGCCCAGTGGAGAGAAAGAGCACCCAAACATCACGTTTATAAGAGGAAGGGCTTTATCCACCAGCCAGGAGCTTATGGCATAGAAGAATTCCAAACAGCCGTGCTCCCTGACTGGATTGGTCTTTCCCTTTTTATTGACAGTCAGAAAGTTCCACCCCACAGGTACCCTTCTCATTGGCCAGTTTGAATCAAGCTGGAGATGCTATTCCAGCCCCTATGGAAGTACAGGATTTCACAGAACTTGGAAATTTCCAAGTTCCAGGAAGTTAAGTTTACAAATTCCCAAGAGCTGAGTCACCATGGAGAGGACCCTGCAGGTGTATCCTTGTGTTCTCCTTGACAAGACCTGTTCTCCTAGACCTCACCCTTCTTGGGTATCCTCTCTCATTCTCTTTCCAACTTCCTATTCCTCCTGCAATGAGGATATAGCACCTGCAATGAAGCAGATGGTGCAAGTGGGTAGAAAAGTTTCCTTTTTCCTCCTTGAGTTATACAGCATCTGCTCCTACCAGCATCTCCACTCCCACCCTCACCCCGTCCAGGTACTGAACTCAACCAGCTGCCTCATACCAACAACAGCCCACTGGTACAGCTCAAGGGGTGCTGAGTTCTGAAAAGGCCTGGCAGGCATTTGGCAATGACAGAGTCTGGCTTTGCCAGTTATTGGCCCCATATCTCAGTTCCCCTGACTGTGGCAAGATAAAAATCCTACCCTGAAGGCCAGTGGCCCAGAGAGCTCACTACACCATGTTACAGGGCTGAAGAATGTGAAAGGGGTGGAGGTGAGAGATGTTTCCTAGGCTGAATCACTTCCTTGGGGACTGAAGTCAATTAGGCTGTTGTACTCATGCCACTTGGAAGAAAGACTCGGACCCACTTCAGGTATAAATCAGATGGTGATTTATTACACCTGTGCAGGTAGGTCGCTGCCCTAAGGGGCAAACGGCTGCAAAGAGAAAATCAGGTTGCCTGTTATATCTTTTTGGTTGCCATGCAAGGAAGCAAAAACAAAAGCAGAATGTGGCAGTTAGCTGGGGCAGAGTTACAATGAGTTGGCTCAGGGGGTTACATTGTGGCGACTGCCTGGCATACAACTCGGTGGCTGGCATGGGGGCAAACTTGGCTTGGGAAATTTTGTTCCACCATTGTTTTGCCATTGCTAGGGGGTTGGGGTAAGTTCAGGCGGGTTATAAAACCTGGGAAGCTCTGCTTGAGGGAGTTTTCACTATTGTTTGGTAAGGGAGTCAGGGAACTCAGAACTTCCTTGTAAACTGTTCTTAGAATTAAACTTATAAGGGGGGTTTGAGATGGACGGGGACTCAGGCTGAAACAGTTAGGGGCCTTTAGGGGTCTTCTTGCCGGGTCTGTTACTACAGGCCACTGCCAGGGTGCTGAGGAAAGGCATGTGTCCTGCCTGAGGTGTTCTTCTCCAGTTCCGGGTCTCTAGAATTGAGGCAGGGATAGGATGGAGGTGGAGTAGTGCAGCATAAAAAGGACCTTGGGTTAACCTCAGGGAAAAAAGCAGAAAATTCAGCTTCCTCTCTGAAGCTGGGCATGCCAGGGGATTTGAATTTTGGGGTGGCAAGAATCTGGGGTGAGGGAATAAAGCCTTCTAGTTTTGGACACACCTGAAGTTTCTTGCAGCTCTCTGAGGTACAGCAACTGTTGCCAGATGCATGGTTTCAGAGAACCTAAGGAAAGGGGGAGGCACCAGGAAGGGCCCCTGAACCCAAGGGCAAAAGTCATGAAGCTTCCTGCCTCCATGCCTGTTTCCCCACTTGGAGACGTCAGTTTTTTGAGAAAGTGTGTGCGGAGGGGCAGGAACTGGAAGAAACGGCAGGCTGAGAACTTACCGCAAGTATAAATCTGATCATTGAAACAAGGCTGCCATTACAGCGCCTCTCAGACAGGTGAGGAAACTGAAGTACCAGGCAGGCGCCGACACATGGGTGGGTCACTGGCTGCCTGGACCCCTGGAGATCCAAGCAGATCTTCCAATTCCCAAGAGAGGCGGCCTCATTCCCTGCTCGCTCTCACCTAAACCTCTCAGGCCTGCGGATCTCTTCCCTCCTCCAACCCCTTCCTCACTAGGTCATGGCTTATTTGCTCCTTGCTGCCAGGCTGAAGATTGAGGTGCCTGTGGTCCCTCTTCCAGGCGGGGAGCTGACCGTCCCCAGGGGAGGACTCCTGGTAGTTGTCCTCTGCACCTAAACCAGGAGCGCTCACCCTGTTTAGCAGGGAACCGTGGGCACCGTAAGCGCCTACACCGTGTAGACCTGGTGGCTCCTCTTAGACCCTCAACCTCCCACAGGACCTTGACCTCCAGTGGCCCATTATCCCTGGGATATCCTTGACCTGGCTTTGCCATAGCAGCCCCATGGATAGATTCTTGAGACCACCAGGTCACATAAGCAGGGGGGAGAAATAGTGGCTCCAGGGGGTGTCATCTCATCTGTATGGGGGATCATTGGCCGGCTTCAGCTGAGGCACACACACTGTCCAAAGTTCATCCTCTAGCTTTGACAGAGACTGGCCAGGAACCACGGCAAGGGGCAGGGATCGCTGATGCTGCTCTTAGGCTGATTCCCCCGCTGTGGCTTCGTCTTTGTATGGTAGTCCTGAGGCTCCAAGTGGCTCCCGCTACGCTGCGATCTTCAGGGAGGAGAAGCGACAGCAATGCGTGTAGCGGTCCAGTGGTGACACTCACACCCGGCTCTCTCCCCCCCCCCCCCCATCAGGCACCCTTTCGTGTCCCTGAGCCTCTGCCTGCAGGGCCTCGGCCCCTCCTTCCCTCTCATCTGCCTGTCTGGACGCAACACTCTACTCCGTGCCCCGAGGCTCTGAGGCGGTGCAGCCCACAACAACCACAGCCAGGCTTAGGCGCCCACCAGGGGCCACGAGGGCTCAGGCTGCTGCGCCAGCAGGCGGAACCCCGCACCCATTCCCCGCTCGCGCAGGGACCTGCAGGAAGAGGGAGCGCTGCGGAGTCTGCAGGAGGAGGAGGGCAGCTGACCCCGGAGCTAGGTGCGCGCAGGGGCGGAAGCTGCGGTGGCTCGGCTCCTACTACCCGAGTTCTCCAAATTCCAGCCCACTGTCTGCGCCGCCCCGGGCTCCGGGACCGCCTGGCTCCCGCCGCCTCCTCTACGTGGTGTTCCTTCTCCCAACTGCTATTGAACCTCCCTCTACGGCAGAGGAGCAAATTTTCCAGGGCCAGAACCATCTCCCCAGCCACATTCATCTCAGAGACGTCCCAGGATCCGACCATCCCACTCCCCACGGTGTCTCGGACTCTCAGAGCCTGGCCCAGACCTGGCTGCGGCTGGCCCCAGCCCCCACCTTGTACCTCAGCCTTGGGACCAGCAGGAGTGGCGAGCCGGAAAGCTGAAAGGGGAGGCTACGCCCGCAGTGCCCACAGTTCTCTGGGGTTTGGAGACACGCGCTTCCTTTAGGGTGGCTGCTGGAAGTGGTGTGTTTTTTTTGTTTGTTTTTGGTTTTTTTTTGTGACAGAGTCTCACTTTGTGGCCCTCGGTAGAGTACAGTGGGGTCACAGCTCACAGCAACCTCAAACTCTGGGTCTTAAGCGATTCTCCTGCCTCAGCCTCCCGAGCTGGGACTTCAGGAGCCCACCACAATGCAGGCTATTTTTTGGTTGCAGTTGTCACTGCTGTTTTAGCTGGAGGGGGGCTGGGTTGGAACCCGCCACCCTTTGTATATGGGCTGGTGCCCTACCCACTGAACCACAGGCGCCGCCTGGGGAGGGGTGTATTTTCGGCAGAACAGTTTGTGAAAAGCGGCTCTTTGTTTCCCTAAGGGGAGAGCCTGGCTTTATGATTACATGCTTTTCTTACATTAAAAAATTGGTAGAGTCTAATTAACATATGATAGCCTCCTGATTCTGTCAGTAAATATGAGCACATTTTAATTTGTTTTTGTCAGTTTGGGTAGTCCTTTTTTTAGTTTCTGTGTTTTTAAGTCGAATTGTAAATCTTCTGAAATCATTAAGATACCTGAAGAAAAAATGAAATGAGAGGAGGAAACTTTTATTTCCCCCAAAGGAACTTACTTTGAGAGAGGATACCCAGGAAGGGTGAGGTCTAGAACAGAAATCTCAAGGACTCAACAAAGATATACCTGCAGGATCCTCTCCATGGTGACTCAGCTTTTAGGAATTTGTAGACTTAACTTCCTGGAACCTGGAAATTTCCACTTTAGTGAACTCCTGTAGTTCTGTGGGGGCTGGAACAGCATCTCCCACTTGATTCAAACTAACCAGTGAGAAAGTACCTGTGGGTCGGAACTTTTTGACTGGAGATAAAAAGGGAAAGTCCAAGCCAGTCTGGGAGCACTACCATTTTGAATTCTTCTCTGACATTAGCTCCCCGGGCTAAATAAAAGCCTTTTTTCCTCTTAAATAGTGGTTGGGTGCTCTTTCTCTCAATTGGACCTTGTGTTCCTGCAACAGTTTTGGTTCCCTAACTGAGAATGAGACCACCAGAGGAGAGAACAGGCTCAGACGTTCCTCCTAGTTGGCCGCCAATCCTCTGCACACCCGCCTGGGGGGCCCTGATCAGCCTGGGTGATGTGAACCACTGAGCTCACCAGGGAGGCAGCTTGGCCTTCCTGTGTGGATGCCTCAACTGGGCAGAGAAAGGACCCCCTCAGTGAATCTTCAAGGAGTCAAACACTGGGAGGAGCTGACAGGCAGGAACTGGTGAGAGAAGATACCCGAGAAGGGTGAGGTCTAGGAGAACAGGTCTTCTCAAGGAGACCACAAGGATACACTTGCAGGGTCCTCTCCAGGTGACTCAGCTGTTGGGAATTTGTAAACTTAACTTCCTGAAACTTGGTAATTTCCACTTCTGTGAAATCCTGTAGTTCTGTGGGGCCTGGAAAAGAATCTCCTGCTTAATTCAAACTGGCCAATGAAAAAGATACCTATGGGTTGGAACATTTTGACTAGAGATGAAAAGAGAAAGACCAAGCCATTCGGGGAATGTAGCCATTTGGAATTCTTCTATGCCAAAGCTTCCAGCCAGTGAATAAAGCCCTTTCTCTTATAAACATGATGTTTGGGTGCTTTTTTTCTCCATTGGGCCTTGTCTTCCTGTAAAATTTTTGGTTCCATGACCTGGAAGCGAGACCATCTGAGGAATGAACAGGCTCAGATGTACCTGGTAGTTGCTACTAATCCTTTGGACACTCATGTGGGGGCCCCTGATGGGCCTGGGTGACGTGAACCCCTGAGCATGCTAGGGAGGCAGTTTGGCCTCCCTGTGTGAATGCCTTGAGTGGGCAGAGAAAGGATCCTTTGGGCATGTCTTCAACGAGTCAGAGGGAGGAACTGGCATGCAGGAACAGGTACCTACCTACACAGGGAGATGAATAAGGCAAGGTACGATCAATCTGGGGTTCCCACCATTTGGGTGGAACTGGGGGGGTCTGATCATCCCCTGGGGCATTCGATCGCCAGCAGGTTGAGATGGTTGGCTGGTGAGCCAGGGACCCAGCTCCCCCATTCCCCTTCCCCAGGAAACAGAGTTGGGAGGGGAGGCTGAGCAGGGGACACATGGGGTGAGGCCTTGAAGAACACACACAAGATAAGGTCTTGCTGATTTCATGGTACACACACAGGCAGGATAAGGTCATGCTGACCCCATTGATGTTAAAAATGGTTTTGTATCCAGCTATTATTTTGCTTAACCAAGTAAGTGCGAGTGACATACAAGCCAGTTGTGGAGTTCTGCAGCTTGCTTTCTGTGTCATCCAACCTACAAAAACTGTGCATTAACCCTGGTTGGTGCTGCTCTTCCCTAATCTCTCTGAGACTTGCAGAGACAGTCGGCCAGCTGGTCTAAATAAAGGCTCCTTATGGGCATTTTGAAGATATTTGTCCGGTGGTCTTTTCTTGCCCCATAACATCTGGAGGACCCATCGAGGTCTCTGGGATTTAACCGAGGCTACAACCACTGGTTGTGGCTAGGGCACGAGAGCCAGTTTTCACCTAGGGGGTGGCCTCTGAGAATTCCTCAGCCCCAGGTGAAAGACCGACTCTGTCCTCCTGTCCCAACCTACCAAGTTAATAGACTAAATTTGGGCACCTTTACAGAGTGATCAGTTCTGAATTCCTTACTGGTAAGTCTGTTTGTTCTGGGACACCCAGAGGCTGGACGCAGCCATAGATTGAGGGTGTCTGTAGCCTTCTATTAGACACTTCTGGTATTTGCAATCTCTATTAGGCTGTTCTGGTTCTGGTTTTGTGTGTCTTTCATGTGTTTTGTGTTATTGTACGTATGTCTGTTAGGTTGTTCTTGTCTTGGTTTTGTGTTTTTGCATGTTCTGTGTTATGTATGAGAGAGTGAAAGTGTTTGGATATGATTCTACGGCCCTGAGGTTATGGAATTCGAGTGGGCCTCTACCCGCTGTTCCCTGACTTTATCACACGGCTTAGTGAAAGGCCCCCTCCGGGCGACCTGGAACGGGATTTATACGTCTCCACCTATGCCAGGATAGAGTTTTCCTCCTTTCAGGGACATGGCTGGGAAGGCATCTGAGTGAGGGTCAGACGCAGCTCCATGCCTGACTGATTTTGTGTCCATCTGTCTCCTTTGTTCTGTCCATCTGTCTCCATGTCAGACGTATGTCTCTTCTGTAGATTTGGATATTTTCTACAGTGTCTCCTTGCAGATGCCTCCTGACCTTTTTCCAGTACCTATGATCATGTTCTTTTTATCAGGGAACTCTCCAGGAATTTTATCCTATGGAAACTAGCCTTTTTACCTTCTTTCTCTTATGTCTGCCTTGTCTCCCATTGCCTTCGACATTGCTTTCTGGGTGGGAATCTGACTTTTACTGTACAGTGTTGTGCCTACTGGCTTCTATCTTTCTTACGTGGCGCTTTTGTACTTCCTCATTTTTTTATCTTTACACTGTGGTGTAAACGAGCCACCTGTGTTCAGGACTATGTTTTTCACTGATTAAAGAGTTAATACAAAGTTTGTTACAACTGTTTTTCTATTGTTTTGCCTACTAAAAACTGTGGTTGCTATGTTACAAATAGCCCTGAAATAAGGTACTAGCTCTCAGCAGAAGACCCAAGGTCAATTACTCATTTGGAACTGAAGAAAAAAAAAAAAAAAAGGAGTCCTTTTTACTTTTTGAAACAGCAGCCATTTTTGTTTCGGAATTGGCATTACTCTTTCTGGCTCTTATTCTGCTGATTGTCAGGCGGTCTCCAGAAGAGGGGCAGACTGTGGTCCCTCTGAGGGGAGGTGCAGCCTGGAAACATCCCAGGGCCCCTTGAGAGCCTAGAGCCCTCAGGAGACCAGCTAACATCCACTCCTAAAATTTACCTGTGAGTCCACCTCCGGAGGTAAGCCACTTTAACATCTAATTGGCTTGTGTTTGCAGACGTTAGTGTAACTATTGATGGCATTTTTCTTGTGCTTTTTTGTTGTGAAGATATGTAACTGTTCACTGAATTCATTTGTTATAATTTCTGCAGAGCCCTTAGGAACCTCCGAGGGAAGGCCAAAAAGAAGGAACTTTGGACAGGGACCCCGGATTGCTGGGCTATTGACCTGTCAGAAGCTCACAGAGGCATGTGTTGGTAGAACCACCCAACCAGTGGAAAGCCTCAGCCCAGCTGGCCTGTCAGGGCTCCCAAAAATGTGTGTCAACACCCCTCGCCAGAAACACCATTGGAATGAAAGCGGGCATCCAATCAACCCCCAGGGTGTTAGATCACCCACAGGCCTGTTAAAAAGTATATGAGAGTGTCTTCCAGTTCTACTTCTGAGAGTACGAGAGTGTGAGAGTTAGTGTGGATTATTAGACATCGTTCATGTCAGGCCCATGTCTGTCTTGTTGTTTTATGTCATTTGTTCAGTGTTTATTGGGGGATTGGTCCTGACCTGAAATAGTACTGGATCCTGCAGATCTTTTCCTTCAAGCGACCCTTCAAACTTTGGTCCTTCTGAGACTGCCTTATTTACTTACTTGCTCTTATGTGTCCTACACCTCTCACCACCTGGTGTGCCTTTGACCTGGCAATCATTAGTTTCTTCATCCTTATTATGGGTATTGGGCTTGGTAGTGCTGTCCCTCCAGATTTGTCCACCAGATAGCGTGTGGCCCTGACTTGTTTATATCTTGGGGTTGCCCTTGTTCATATTTATGTCCCCACCCAGATTATTTTTTCCAGCTAATTCTAATTCCTCTGTGTCTTCCTAGCTCTTTGATGCCCCATCATCACTGGACTTTGGGCCCCCCCCCTTTTTTTTCTGTCCCCTGGGGAGGACTCTTCCATCAGAGCTACTAACCCTCAACATGAAGCCCTCTCTTTTTCCTAGTTGAGGGAGGTCTGTATCACAGAAAGTAAAGATAATCTTGAACCACATAAAGACCCCAGCGACTTGTCTCTTCTGTTCTCCCACTATCAAGTGTTGTCATTCAGACTGTCTTTTTTTTCAGGATTCTAATGATTGGCATTTGCTTGTTTGTGGTACTCTTGGTTGTCATCAGTCAAGAGAAAGTAATTGGGTAGATTTTTATAATAATATTATCCCATGGTGGGTCCAAAATTCCCACCCTGTTGATTTGTCAGTACATTTATTTTGTCATCAGTCACATTTCCTGTAAGGCTTCATTCTCTATTACACAGGCAATAGTGTTGCCACTGGCAATGGTAGCAACTGGCAAGAAATTCAGACATAGTAAGAGGAGTTTTAACTCTTTTCACTGCCTCTAAAGACTTGTCCACTCCTTTTGATGGACACCTGACTTTCCCATCTCACTGCTTCTATCTCCCCCCTTGGGATCGTCCTCGGCCAGTCTATCCACCTTGACCTCACCACTTGTCTCACACTCAGGACACGGCTCCTGGGTGGAAAGTGGGTACTTTGCAGGGTTTAGCTATTGCTTCCTTGTTGTGGCCCTTAGCTGAAACAGCCCTGATTCTCTTCTGTGAACAATACCTGGACCAGGGCCACTCCTTGTCCCTATATTTGGGCAGAACAGTGCAGGAATGGAACAAAATTTTTCAGTCTAGGCAGGGGGACCCCTGTCCGTCCTCCTCCATAAGTTTTCAGAACTTAATAAATGGAAACATATTTTTACAAACGGGGTACTCTAACAAATGGATGAATACAGCCCTGCACAATAGGGAAGGTTATTAAGCTGTTGCAGTTTTTATCTGGGAGAAAATTGGGGTGTGTACTCCCTACTCAGAGTGGAGCCATTCAAAATGTTTGAGACTGCTTTATTCATAACCTTGCTAGGGCACAAAGGTTATGGCCTGCAATGTGTTTGTGTCTAGAGATAGAAATCAGATTTTTGAGCCTTCCTGAGCCTGAAAAATAAGGATTCCCTGTCTAGTCTTGGGTGGAAAAATTTTGTATTAATGTTATATTTCATAAACTGTCTCTCATTGGTAAAATGTAATAATTTGGTTATATAAACTATTGGAAAAACTGAGTCTTTGTCAAAGAAAAAGATTCTTGCCTTTTAAACCTTCTAATTATCAGTTTGCTGAGTGAGTGGTTCACTGTGATCCTGTTTGGTGAAAAGTGAGTTTTGGGGAGTGAGAAAAATCAGACAGAAAAAAAAAAAAATGGCATCATGTAAGGAAAGAATGTTGTGTGATAAACTTATCCTGAAATAGCATGATTGTTTAAGAAAGTGAAAGGCAGGGCAAAAGTTAAAGAAGATTTAGAGTGCTCCCACATTGTCTTTGCAGGTTGAATGAAGCTCATAAAGAAGATTTTGTGAAGAGGTTTACATGTGATCCAGTTGACTCTGCATTTCCTTTAAAATCGTTGGGCTTGTAATATGTTTGAATAAAAGTTTTAAGCCTTTGATATTTGACAAACCTTCCAAAATCAAAATTCTAAATTTGGGGCTTAGTGGTTGTAGCACCGGCTACATACACAAAGACTGCCAGGTTCTGAACTTGAGAAAAATAAATTGGACTTACTTGGTTTATCAAAAATGTATAGAAAACATTGTCAAATATGAAATGGTAATTAATTATGTATGGATTATCTTTATATGTATGTTCCAATATTATAAAGCATTTGCCTGTCCTACCATATAAGACATTGGTCTGTTGGCTTAACACCTGTAGTTCAAGTGGCTAAGGCACTAGCCACATATACCAGAGCTGGTGGGTTCAAATCCAACACAGGTCTTCCAAAGAACAATGACAACTACAACCAAAAAATGGCCAGGCGTTGTGGTGGGTGCCTGTAGTCCCAGCTACTTGGGAGGCTGAGGCAAGAGAATCGCATAAGCCCAGGAGTTGGATGTTGCTGTGAATTGTGATGCCACAACACTCTACCAAAGGAGACAGCTTGAGGCTCTGTCTCAAAAAAAAAAAAAAAAAAAAAAAAAGAAAAGAAAAAGAAAAAAAAAGAAAGAAAAGAAAATGAAAAAGAAAATGTTTTTTGTAACTGACTGAGTCCAAAGTTTGTCCTAAAAAAAAAAAGAAAAGAAAGAAAGAAAAAGAAAAAAAGAAATATTAAGAGAGGCCAATGAATTATCTCGAATTCAAATCCCTAATATTTTGGAAACTGAATACTTTCTGACTAAAAACAGACTTTCAGAACTTTCATTGGAAAGTTAACATGTCTATGAGTATTGTTAACTTAACTTCAAACAGAACAGGAATCAGTTATGTGGAACTGGGCTAATTTGTGATGACTATTTGTTTAAAATATTGTTGATTCTTTTTATCTTGTGCTTTACAGAAGTTAAGAAAACCATTTTCTTCCCCAGAGCCTTCTCAGCTAACTCCTGGGAGGCAAACTTCACAAAAGCTTCCCCTGTTATCTTGCCCTCAGGGTCCACAGGTAATGTGATCCCATGAGAAGAACTGGACAATTTCTTCCTTTGTGCATCTAAATGGGAGTCCTCGAAGAGGGACGAAGCCATCGTTGGCGCTGTCAGCACTATTGGGACCACTGTGCTTCAATACCCAATTAATCTCTGCTCTGTGGGACTTGAACGCCTCGATGTACCGGTGTCCCATGCTTTTCCTGTCTTTTTTCAGGGTCATTTCTACATCATGTTCTGATTCAAGTTCAACAAAAGCCTCACCACTCTGCTTGCCCTCTCTAGTGTAGATGAAGTGGACACCTGTGGTCCCATCATAAATCGTGCAGTAGGAGAGGAAGTTCTGCACATCCTCAATAAAGCAGACCAGGGTAGGCCATGGAGCTTGACCACAAAACCTTCACCTCCCTTGGGGCCCAGCATGATAAATACTTGGTAAGGCAGATGTCAGACAACCTTGGGCACTGTTTTTTGTTTGTTTGTTTGTTTTTTGTGGCTTAAAGAACTTTGGATGCCTTCAGTGGGAGACACTTCCCGTAGGTGACAAATTGTCCATGCAGTTGAGCAGGACAGATTTCTATTAAGTAGCAAGGCTTACAGCTCAAGGCCCTCAAATTCCACCTGAAGCTTAACAATACAGAGAGATCTGGGGAAATTCCAGGTGTATCTTTTAGTTCTTAACCTTCTTCAGAGGATGCAGTGCAGTCCTCAAAATATCCTTATCATAAAATATTTGCACTAGATTGTTTATTGCAGCTCAATTTATAATCACCAAAATGTGGAAGCAACCTAAATGCCCAAGAACCCAGAAATGGATTAACAATCTGTGGTATATGTAAACCATGGAATACTATGCAGCTATAGTATTCTTTTGTATTAATTAATTTTTGTATTAATCTGGATTGAGTTGGAACACATTCTTTTTAGTAAAGCCTCACAAGAATGGGGAAGCAAGAATCCAATGTACTCAATTCTCATATGAAGGGAGTAGATGACCTAATACAAAGTGGAGGGTAGAATGAGAGAGTGGGTAGAGGGGAAGAGGGAGGGGCATGGGGGTTATGGTGTATGGCATACCTCTTAGAGATATGGCACAATTATAAGAGGGACTTTACCTAGCAAATGCAATCAGTGTAACCTAATTCTTTGTACCCTCAATAAATCCCAAATAAGAAAGAAAAGACAAAAACAAAGAAAAGAAAAACTTCATTTACTAAGCTAAATATAAAAAAGATGTAGTTAACCATATAAATTCATATATAATCTATTTCTACTTATTCACTATCAAACAACTACAAAGTTTAATAAACTTTTTTTTTTGGTAATAAGTATTACATGTGATAACCTTTTTTTTTTTTGAGACTGAGTCTCAGTATGTCACCCTCAGGTGAGTGCTGTGCCGTCACAGCTCACAGCAACCTCCAACTCTTGGGCTTAAGCGATTCTCTTGCCTCAGCTTCCCATGTAGCTGAGACTACAGGCACACACCATAATGCTTGGCTATTTTTTGTTGCAGTTGTCATGGTTGTTTTTTAGCTGGCCTCAGTGTATGTGGCTGGCACTGTAACCACTGTATCAATAGGCACTGAGGTGACATGTGATAACTTTGAGTGCACTTAAATTTTCAAACACTTCAGAATTAAAGAAATTACATTTCTTATGATGCTAATGTTAAAGTTTATTTCCTTGTTCTTTAAAAAAGCAGTAGATTTAATATAACTCTGAGTTAATTAGATATTAAGTGTGTCAAGATCACCCTGGCACTTTGTTACTGTGAATGAATGGGGTTAACTTATTGTATCAAGATTTTATTTACAATTCATGCATCTTTCTGACTGTTTCTTGCACTTAAGCATATGTAAAAATGTATTACTGAATATAAAACAGTCAGGTCTTAAGACAAAAAGAGGAAAGACAAAGATGAAATTATGAATGTCACTTCTACACAAGCATGAGACATGTACTTTTCTATCCTCTAGAGCAGGTGTCCTCAAACTTTTTAAACAGGGGGCCAATTCACTGTCCCTCAGGCCATTGGAGGGCCAGACTATAGTTAACAAAAAAAAAACAAACAAAAAAAAAAACTATGAACAAATTCCTATGCACAGTGCGCATATCTTATTTTGAGGTAAAAAAACAAAACTGGAACAAATACAATCACACCACCTCATATGGCCCACTGGCCGCAGTTTGAGGACCCCTGCTCTAGAGTGTATCTGTGAGAAATAAACTTTATATTTGACAATTTTGTATGGACTAGATTTTGAGTCTATGTAATGCCCAGGTATGCTGAATTGTGTGCTCAGTGTTGAGAGTGCTTTCTCCAATTATGTATGTAATAAGAATAAGAAACAGACCAAGATTGACTCTTTTCTTTTCAGAAAGAACCATTAAACCATGAGAACACAGGAATTGTATTGATTTTGTATACGACTGTATAAAAGATTTTACTGTATTTTGAACATGTGATTTTGTATAATATTGTGTAGAAAATCTGTACAGCAAAGCAAAGTACAGGACATGTATGTACAGCAGGCCTACTTCCTTATGTTGGCCCCTTCCACATGTTTACCAGTTTGTGGCAATCCCATGGGCAGTCAACTTACAGAGGTTTTCCTATATTTGTTAAAGATATTAGTTCTTCCTTATAAAATACTAGACAGTGACTCTTTTATGTGATTATCTAATTTAGGGTTGAGAAAAAAATATGATTAAAATTCATCTGGTCCCTGAATACTACAATAACAGGGAGACAAAGTGTTTGTGATATTAGACTACCAAACATCAGAAGTAAAGCTTAGTTACATCCTCATAAATTCAAGGACAAGCTTTGGTTTCTCTCTCTTTTTATTTATTTATTTTTTTTGGAGACTGCGCCTCAAGCTGTCACCATGGATAGATTGCCGTGGCATCACAGCTCACAGCAACTTCCAACTCCTGAGCTCAAGCGATTCTCCTGCCTCTGCCTCCCAAGTAGCTGGGACTACAGGCGCCTCCCACAACAAGCTTTGGTTTCTAACCAGAGAAATAATAATCCTAAGGAGTTTTACTAATACACATCAGTTACAGTTAATATCCACAGCATCTTCCTAAGCTCTACATCAAAATAAAAAGTTTCCATCCTAAATCAACAGAATTGATATTTGTCTGAAAAATGGAGAGATTCAGTATAGATTGTTAAGTGTAACTTGGGTTTCCCCAATCTCTGACCCTTAGTTCAACCAGCATAATCTAGATATTTATAGAATGATCCTGTAATTTTTCTTTCAATTGGAGTGTGTGAACCTGGTCAAGAGATATCTTTTCTCTTTTTTTGCAGTTTTTGACCGGGGTTGGGCCTGAACCCATCACCTCTGCCATATGGGGCTGGCGCCCTACTCTTTTGAGCCACAGGCGCCACCCCTGGTCAGCAGGTATCAATGGAGAAGTGTCTACGCTTATTTGTCATGTACTAAAACATTGCATGTGTGAAAATGTGCAGATAACGCCATGTTATGGATAATCAGTGGTGAACTTTATGCACATGTTTACACTTTCTATAAAAAAAGTTAACAACAAAGTGTAGATTTTTGACCGCATTAATTGAAGCAATTGCCTCCTCTTCCTCTGTTTTGTCATTCAAGTCACAGTTACAAGAAACATTAAAGGAGGTGTCTTTACCTTGCAGAGAGAAGAGGGACAGAGCTAGAGGAAGGGAAATGTGAGAGATTAAGTAACTGAGAAGCAGAGAGAAGTGCTCCTAGATAGGAATAAGGGAAGGAATGAAGAAAGGAGAGGAGATGGGGACATAGTGCAGAACACCAGGGCATACGAAGGAGACCCAGACCTCAAAAAGACCCAGAAAAGCAAGATACATATCTTCATCAAGAAGGAAGGGGAAGCCAGAGGGACAACCTTTGTAGAAACTAACAGAGAAGTAACAAACTCAGAATCGTCCTGCTCAGCCACTTAAGAGTCCTCTCATGGACTCTCAGTCACGCTGAAGAGTGACTACAATACGATCCAAGATCAAATCAGGTGTGGTGACTTCATGGTCACCCCTGGCTCTGATGTTTCAGCTATGGGAAGGAAAGCTAAACTGTCCAGGAAAGCTAAACTTTCTCTGCAACTCCACTCCAGGGACAGGAAATAGGTTTAGAGGAAAAGAGGAAGCGTGATGGATGAGTGCTGCAGGTGGGCTCATAAAAACAGTATATTCTCAAGAGCAAAGCCACGGTTGCATATGAAATGACACAACAGATACAGTCAAATGAAAAATGATGCCATAGAGAAAAGACAAAAGAAATGGGTTGGTACTAAAAACGTTCACTCTAAAGTAAGGATCAAATTAATGCATGATACTTTATAAAATGAAGTACAAAATCTACTTTTGTTTTTTTTTTTTGGAGTTTTTGGCTGGGGCTGAGTTTGAACATGCCATCTCCAGTATATGGGGCCAGCACCCTACTCCTTTGAGTCACAGGAGCCACCCTAGGATCTACTTTTATAGAAAAAAAAGCAGAATAATTTTATCATATAAAATTTACAAAAATAAGCTAATTGAATTATTATTTTAAAACTGGTTGCAAGAAGGTCTTATGAAGCTAAAAAACATTATTTAATTTTAAACCTGGTTGCTGACAGACGTTCAAAGCATTAGTAAAAAATACCACCATACCATAGTCAGTAGCTGTAGACAAGCAGCAGGTCCTTTGAAACTTACAAACCCATAAAAACAAAAATGATAACTACATGTGTCAAATTCAATAAAATGAAAAAGATACTTCCTGATATGCTGTGCTCCTCTGTTTCAGATGTAAGGAGTTACTCTACTGGGTGACTTGTTGGAATGATTACAAAAACATGTTTCTGACACTGTCTCAGAAGTTGAAAGATACCACCTTATTGGACAGAATTTCTATTGTTTTCAAATCTAATTTTTAAACAAATAATATTTCAAGATGATAGTCAAAAGTTCTTTTACAATGAAATGCAAACAATTTAATGTCTCCTGCTGTATAAAGCACTTGTACTTGTGGCATGAGCCAATGTCCACATGGTCCTTGAGACCTCCTCCTTGCTGCATACTAGGGGCTACTGGTACAGAATTAGTTGGGCACTGGCAGCTACTTTATCTAGCAGGTTCATTATAAATTCATGTTACATGTCTTTAAAATTTTTAAAGTTAGTATTAGAAAACATTATAAAAACACAGGCTGATTGCATTTGTTTTTTGTGAGTATGCTTACTTCCCATGTTATGTGTAAAAGAAAAAAAGTTACTTTGTGCAGACCTAAAAAAGAGATCTGAAGAAATCCAAGACTCTTCCAATCAATATTCCAGTGATTTTAGTGGCATTTGAAAAACACTTTATAGGTTACATGTCCATTCACTATGGTGTATGCAAAAAATAAAGCCAATGGCAGCACACCTTTTTCTACTCACTCTTGACAAAACAGTTACATTTCCTTAAGGATGACTTGATCAGTTATAGTTCAAAATTTTTCCTAAAGAACATCTTTGCTTTTGTTGAAAATTGAAGTCAACATAATTAAAATCACCAAGTCATAGGGTCCACTTTAAAATGTACTTGTAACAAACCAAATATACATTTTGAATTATCTTAGCTTTTATAATTTAGGAATCTTGCCAGATGATTATGAAGATAGTTGAAAAGTCCAGTAAATTACTTACTTGAATTAATACAATTTGCATGAAAATATTTTGCTAAAAAGGTTAGAGACCACAGTGAGAGCCAGCAAGAGCCTACACATATTTGAAAGTTGGAAAATTTTATCAATTAGAGAATATCCAAGGGCTAATTTTTTTCAATAGTATTAAAATTGAAAATTTTTATTTTTATTTTTATTTATTTATTTATTTTTATTGTTAAATCATAGCTGTGTACATTAGTGCAATCGCCTATACCCATTCTAAGATGCACCATAGATGTGGCCCCACCCATTACCCTCCCTCCAACAAAAACTCCCCCCTCCCTTCCCTTTCCTTGGCCCTTTCCCCATAGTCTTGTGCTATAGTTCGGTTATAGCCTTCATGTGAAAGCTATAATTTAGCTTCATAGTAGGGCTGAGTACATTGGATACTTTTTCTTCCATTCCTGAGATACTTTGCTAAGAAGAATAT
>CAUYPK010123930.1:0-23188 GCA_963574355.1 Loris lydekkerianus | reverse complement strand
GGCCCCATATGCCACAGGTTGTGGGTTCAAACCCAGGCCCAACCAAAAACTGTAAAAGTTTCCAAAATAAAGCCAGACACCAAAATTATGTAACTCAGAAAAGGCTGGCTTTTTTCGTTCTCAATATATACATCTACCTCCAATAGGATCAAACAAAAATAGTGGGCCTTTCCTCAAAAAGTTAAATATAGAACAACCATATGACCCTGCAATTTCACTCCTTAGGCATTTACTAAAAGAATTGAAAGAGGTACTCCAAGCAAGTACATGTACACATGTGTTTGTTCACAGCACCTCTCTTCATAATAGTCAAAAAGTAGAAATAGCCCAATGTCTATCAATGAATCAATGGATAAACTAATTGTGCAATATATCTGTACAATAAAGTATTAGCAGTGCAAAATAATGAAGTACTCTACGCTCCAATTCTCTAAAATATTTAAGTGAAAGAAATTATAAAACAAAGGTCACACACCGTATGATTCAATTTATATGCAATACCCAGAGTAAGTAAGTCTATGAAATAGAAAGCAGACTGGTGTTAGCCAGGGGTTGCGGGGGGTGGGGAAGGGGAGAAACCTGCTTAATAGATAAGGAATTTTTGGAGTGATGGAAATATTTTGGAACTAGAGAGAAGTGGTAGTTGCACAATATTGTTAATGTACTATATGCTACTGAACTGTTCACTTTATTAAAATAGTTATATTTATGTTATGTGAATTTCACCTCAAAAAATTTTTTAAGAAATAAGCTAAATTACAGAAGAAGGAGCTAGCAATAAAAGAAAGACCTTCTTAATAAAAGCTGAAAACATGTGAGGATGGTAGTTAGTAAAATCAGTCAAGGGACCCAAAATTTTCTCCACAGTAGTACCGATCAGCTCTTCGAGATGGCTTTGTGATGTCTAGGGCTTCTTCCCAGAGCCTGAGGTAATACCAGAAAAAGGCCTCATGTAAGAGCCAGGAGTTGTGACCGTTTCACTAAACAGTCAGTCCTCTCTTCTAAGCCTCATACTCCCTCAGCTGCAGACTCAGAGAAATACCTCTCAGGGCTGTTGTGAACCTCAAACCAAACAGTGAATATGAAAGTACTCACCATAAAAATGCAAAGTTTTCTATGTGGTTGAGGGTTCAAATTTCAGCTTGTTGTGAGTCCCCAAACAGGTTACTTAACACCCCCTCAATCTGTTTTTTGTCCCTACCTACCTACCTTTCAGGAGTGTTGTGAGGATTGGAAATAATATATGCAAATGAATATATGCAAATATATGTCCATGAAGTCTGTTGGGGGGCTTTATTGCTAGCACTCAGTACATGCTCAGTAAATTGAAGCTATTATTAAATGGCAGGAACAGTTCTAGCAGGGAAGAGAACTGTCAACAGAGAACAAGGTTCATAAATTTGGGAAGAAAAGCTTTGTTTCTTATAAACAGTTGCAGCCTGCAAGTTGGCCATGTTGCAAACTGGGCAGCATAACCTCTGGGGAATCTAAGAGGAAGTACCTCAAGGGAAAGGCAGTAGGAACAGGAATTTATGCTGAGTTGGGGGACCAAATATACATATTTAACAAGCTGCTAAATATGTATGTTTGTACAAGGAGAAACATGCACACAACTGATTGAGCTTCGTGTCATCTCATAGGACCCATGTTGGAAACTGGCAGAGTTAGCCCAATCCAAGAGTGGAGTTTTCCGTTTCTGATATCAAAAGGTGAAGCAGAATACAGGAAAACTCCACCGTGCAGCCTCCATAGACTGGGCAGAATTGCTCCATGGTCAGCAGGCCTCTTATCAGGAAGGAACAAGCTGGTCAGTTGCAGGCTGAAACTGCAGAAGAAGAGGAGCAGGCAGTTGACTGAAATCAGCCAGTGGGGGGCAGGGTGGGTGGTAGTCTTTCCAAAGGGCCAGTTATCCAGTTATATTTAATCCTTAGGGAAGAAAGCCTAATGGCAGTTAACTGGAGGGAGTGTAACCAGGTATGTCTGACCTCTCCTACTGTCATGGCTGGGAACTCAGCTCTAAGGTTTTGCTGTCCCCTTAGCCAAGAGGGAAGTCCATGAAGTCTGTTGGGGGCCTTAGGATTTTATTTCTCAAAAGGAATAAGAGAAAATGAGCAAAATTGATGTTGGGGATACAAATAGGTGTCAGGGGAAGTGTCAAGATCTATGAGAATTGTGGTAGCCCAAGAACATGCCAGATCTGGAAATAGCTGTGTGCTGCCCCTTCCCTCTCCTACATTCATGGCAGATATTACAATGCATCATGGTATTCTTTCCTGCTACACCAAGATGTGGCCTCACAATCCTCATTGCTTTTTTCCAAGCAGCCACTGTCAATGGAAAGGAGTTGGCATGAAGATGAAACCTATTTGCTACACCTATACTAGATAACAAATGAAAAAAGGTGTGAAACCATTTGTTGGGGGATGAGAATTCACATGTGGTATCTATAAAAGTACACATAATTTCACAATGTGTGCCCAGGAAAAATAAATGGAAGAAGAAATAGGGGTGACTTAACATGTACAGTGTACATCACATTTACGAGCTCCACCACATGCTCTGTGTCCTGAGGCAAGTCACTTTAGCCTTCTGAAACTCAGTTTTCCCACCTGTAGAATAGGAGCAATGATACCCAGCTCATGGAGTTACTAAGAGTTCAAATAAGTTAATGTATGAATGAGCTCCAAAAGAAATTAGGCAACAGCTAGATATCGAGTGTGTTTTGTTGTGGATGGAAAGGATACAAACCAGGGTGAGGCTGGGGTGAGATTTTCTAGTCTCCCCATTCCCCAGCATAGAAGATGGACTCCAATGTTGACAGCCCCCAAATCCTATTTCCCTGTGAGGTATGAGGCAGCCAAGCTATACAATAAGGAGCATTTCTCTGATCGGACACCTGGAGGCTGGAGCTGTAGGCTCTTCTAGGTAAGGCGTCCTTTCTGGCCAGGATAGGAAAGGATCCTTAAGGTCTACCAGGTCAGTTTCCAGGACAGGCAAAATACAAGGCCCTGACTACCAAGTGAATAGCCCAGGTAAGAGGACTAAGCAAAGAACAGGCAGAGACCATTTCTTTTTTATGCCATTCCCAGTCTAACATCCTTCAGTGGGATTCCTCTTAACCGTGGGTAAATAAAAAGAGACATTGAGGTCCAGCCCTACCTTTTCCAACCAATTCATCTTCTGAATGAACCAATTCATCTTCTGAATCCCTCTACCCTCAACCCATTGCTCCAGCCATTCTCTCCATCGCCAAATGAACCAGGCTCCCTTGCACATACTTCTTGGCTTTTGAAAAAGCTATTGTGTTTTGCACACAACCCCACGCCAAATCTATTTAACTAAACTACTTTTCACTTATCCTTCCAAACTAATGCCCTCCCAGGCCCCCCTACTTAGAATAGTGTAAGCTTCTCTTAGGTAGTCCCCTGGCAACCTATACTTCTCTTCTCATAAAATATATTAAAACAACAGATGGCAACCTGAGAGCAAGTGTGTCCTGTGTCTGCAACCTCATGGCTTAACACAGTGCCTGGTACCATAAACGGTATTTAGTAAGGATTAGTTGAAAGAATAATTGAAGAGAGACACCAGGATATTAGGTAGCATTGTAAAGTAATATAATGTTTTGACAGTTCTTTTTCTTCTTTTCTTTTAATCATTCTTTTCTTTGATTCACTGTAATTGGCTAATTGTACAGGTAGTCTTGAGGTTATGAGCAAGACAGGTTCTTAAGGTGAATTTGTAAGTAAGTAGGAACAGGTACATTTACCTGTAAAAGCCTCTATGTGAGTTGTACATCAGTTGGATATTTATAGCTTGAGGAATTCCTGTAATAGCCTCTGTTTGTAAGTTTGTGAGTTGTACATAAGCCAGATGTTTGGAACTCAGGGACTGCCTATAATTAATTGGGTATCACTGCTAGCTTCCTACTACAATCAGGAAGGAGAGTTTTCCTAGATTTGCTGAGAGGGAGAGGTAAGTACTTTCAAGCCATGAAAAATGTGAAATTAACATAAAGCTACACAAAGCTTTTGTGACATGGGCTCCTCTAACTCAAGAATCACACGAAAACTATAAAATGAGCTTCAGAAATAAGAGTGAATTGTCCTCTGTTCTTTTCACACACTCCCCCTAGTGTCAGGAACCCCAAGCAAGCTAAGGAAGAAAATAAAACCCAATGAGTTCAAAACTATTTCTCAAGCCTCATTCACCAGCTTTAAACATGCACTGAGATTCCTTCACATCACTTATTCTGAAAGAAAGGGACCAATCAACGTGAGTGGTGGGTCCCGGCTGCTTTCTCTTTCCTTGAAATCGCAGAGCCATAGTCATAGGGCAGGGTGGCCCTCAGCTATCTTCATGCAATCGTGTCCTACCTGAATGCCCAGAACCCGGGGCATCAGAGGAAAGAGTATATTGGGGTCCTTGAGAGGGTTTAGGCATTTCAAAATGCCTAAAGAAGTTGTATTATCACTAAACAAGAAATTGGAAACCACAACAAAAGTTGGCAAGTATCTTTGCCATCTGCTGGAAATTTATCAGCTTGGTACTGGATCAGCACTGCCCATCTCCCATTCACTAATGGTTTATCTTGAATTAATTGAAAATAGGAAAATAAGTAATGGTTTCATACATGTGGTTGGTAAAAAGTGTAAGATATGTTTAAATTTGAGGCTTGGGTATAAAGTAAATAAAGTAGTCCTTTCAGGTGAAAAAACCAGGCCCGCTTCCATGCTAACCTACTGGCCTTTGAGGTATGGATAAATGAGGCTGCTGCCAGAGAGAAGTGTCCTTCGTGCCAAACCAACTCATCAGACATTGGGAGAAGAAATAATTCATTTCTTCTATACTAGCGAACAGTAAATAGTTATTTTCTTGAAAGGAGTTCAAACTACCTTTTATCTGTTTTGGCTCAAAATATTTCAAAATCTTTTGAAGTGAAATATGGAATGAAAAAAACCTATTAATTTCAAAATCTTCTGCAGGTCTACTGTCTGAAGACCAAATTCCTTGGCTTTTTTTTTGGTTTTGTATTATCACTCCCAATTCCATCCAATCTCCATATAATTCCTACTGGCAGCTGACCAGGTCTTCTCATCAAACTGAGACCATATTTTGAACGTTCACTTGTTCATTGAACACATATTTACCAAATCGACACGTTGTTTTGTGTGTGGAGTGAAGGGTGTGTATGTGTGTGTGTGGGGGGGGTGACTTTCTAAAGAGGTGCATTGAAACCGGGATCTGTATGATACAGAGAAATTATCCAGGTAAAGGGGAGACAGCACTCTGAGTTGAGTGTTACATATGATGTTGTACCACATGCAAAGACCCTGAGTGCTAGCTCCCTCCAATCTTCTCTCCTGGACCTCTTGCCCTACTAAAACCCTTAAAAACAGGTTCAATTCTTATCTCTTCTTGATTACCATAACTAAAAAGTACAACTACAGGATTTCTTTTAACATCTACAGGACACTAATATATTACTGCTTAACAGGGAAGGACATTAACACACTTGTTCTAAAGAGTTATATTGCCAATTCATAGAAAGCAGAAATCCCTGCAATCCTTAGAAAATCTTTACACATGATAGGAATTCAAAGAGTTGTTGCTCTGAGTTATTTTTCTTTATATTTTTCAAAACCTCCAGCCTTATATCTAGCTGGCACTCAGATATTTCTGTGAGTAAACTAGAAAGAATGAAAATGTTTCAAAAGTCCAAAGAGTAATAATTGTCAAGAATCGTGAAGGGTCTTACCCTATTTGCAAGCCATCAAGTTATCCCGTCATGATTGCCTGTGAAGGAGCTAAGGAAATTTCATCACATAATACGACTGTTTGGTATAAAGAATATTTTGAATTGAAGGCCATTTAGGGTCAAGAAATACTGGAGGCCTTCCTTCTCTTTGCATAAACTGGACTGGCCTGAGGATCAAAGGAGACAGTTGACTCCCCTTTCCCCTTCCTGTTATCACAAAATATTTCAGGAATGAGAGTCTGGAATGTAGGTGGATCTGGCCCAAATCATTTGGTCATAATTCTCTTCCCCAGGTTAATCTACATATCTCCCCAATCTATTTCATCCTCCTTAGCAATCCTCCTTACAACTATACTCCTCTAAAATGCCTGTATAAAGACATCTGAACTCCTTTGGAAAACTGGGTTACCATTCTGTGATTTCACCCTGTGTGCACAGTAAATAAAGCCTTTCTCTTACTAACATGCCTTATTTGTGAGTTGATCTTTCAGTGACCTTTTGAGGAAAAGGGCAAGCTTCCCCTCACCCTTTCACAGTGATACTGGTAGAAGAAAGATACTCCTTGACTAGAAACAAAGAATGCAATTATGGATGGTGCAGCAAACGGCATATGCATCAGCATATATGTGTCAGTTCCCTTGGCCCCAGTCCCGTGGGGGTAATGCAGATGGGTGTCAGGTGGATGTTCCAGCATGTGCCTCTGGTTGCATTACAGAGAGGAACTTTGAACTAGGAGAACCCAAATCTTTTATAACAGGCAGTAAGCAGGAGGTCGTTTGTTCCAAAGGGAGACACTATACTTCCCAAGGTTGTAATTATACAAACTGCCTTAAAAAAGAGAGTCCATAACAAAAGGCAGAAAGACTTCTGCGTGAAAGGCATGCAGAAA
Organism: Loris lydekkerianus; assembly: GCA_963574355.1. Classification (NCBI taxonomy): domain Eukaryota; kingdom Metazoa; phylum Chordata; class Mammalia; order Primates; family Lorisidae; genus Loris; species Loris lydekkerianus. The sequence continues at coordinate 16,541 of CAUYPK010123930.1, read as the reverse complement.
CACGGGAGACTCATAGAGAATTATCTCACCACTTTGAGTAAACAGGCATTATTATTATAATCATAGTTTATTGTTTTTGCTTATTGAGTGCTTCTATGTGCCAGGTCCTTGATAAGAATTTTATATACATTATCTCTTATTCCTCTAAACAAACTTATAAGAAAATATTAAGAAATGTATGGGGAAATAATTTGATAAATTAAGACCTTCTGTATACAAATAACAGCAACAATGGAGAATTTGAAAATAGACAGGTGCATTAGAGAGGTCTCAGAGAGGAGCTATGAATATTAGCTGAAAACCACTGGACTCTGAGTGCACCTGCTATCCCCACTTCTCCTTCACTGTACTTCTCTGGCCCATTTAGTAGAATATGGTTGCTCCCAGCTCTTGAACTCACTTGCTATAGATACAGCCAGCCTCAGAAGATGAACTGCCAGTTCCACAAAAGAGTACATGATTGGTCCAACTTTGGTCAGATTAACAATTGACAATGTATACGTCTGTTGGGGAGAGAGCTTTACAGTAATATAAACAATAACTAACAGATAGTAACAAAGAGTCTCATTTTTTCCATAATCATTACTTAAGGTAAATAAAAACATCATGGGACTGTTTACTGGTCTGTTTCTCTCACTGTCCTCTGAGCTGCTCCAGAGAAGGGATCATATCATCTAACATATATATTATATATTATATATATTTTATATGTATATATAATGAATATATGTATATATATGTATGTATAATGAAACTAAGAATTTTCCTGTCTCTACAATTATTTTTAAAAATACTTAATGCTAGCATAGTTATTCCAACTTGGGATATTTGTGCAAGTTTTTGTTTGTTTTGAGACATTCTCATTCTGTTGTAGCTAACTGCAACCTCAAACTTCTGGGCTCACACGATCCTCTTGCCTGAGCTTCCCGTCAACAAGTTAATGAGTCACTTTTGAATATTTAGATTATTTCTAATTTTTCACCAGGATAAGTAATATTGCAGAAGCCATCAGTTTTAAAACTCTTAGCTACAGATGTGCTTATTTTCTCAAGAAATAGATTCTTAGAAGGGAAACTCTGACTATTACTTTCTAGAGTTTCATATATACTATTAAATTTCTTTCCAAATATATTGTTCTAATTTACACTTCTGCCAATAGCATGAGTAATCTAATTGCATATTCGTGAGAGTTGAGAATTATTAAAAAAAAAAAAACTCTGATAGGTAAAAGTGGTTTCTGTTTTTGTTTTTTTTTTCAGTGGTGAGATTAAACTTTTTTCCAATTTTTAAAATAGTAATTTATATTTCCTCTCCATGAACTTTCGGTTATAAAGCCCTAGCCAGAGTGAATCAATTTTCTTCTTTTAATGTGCCTCAATACTTAGAATGGTGCTTGTTACATAGATGATTCTTACAAAGCTTTGAATACATATAGATAGGAAACCGGGAGGTAATCGGATTCTTGTGAGAATTAAGTAAGCCACTACAACCTAACGATTGTGCACCACTTTAGATTTTACGAAGATATTCATGTATATTAACATACTCGATCACCACACAGCTACTGTGCGTTATTACTTTCAGCATTTTACCATGCGAAGCAAAGTCCAGAAAACTGAGGCCTGAGAAGGGTAAGTGGTGAAAATTTGGTCCACGGAGGAATTCAGTTTCTAAAGAAATAAACCAGCTAAAATTAGTTGGTCCTCTCGAGCACCAGAGGGCGAAGCAGCAGGATGCGAAGCACCATGAATGAGCTGTTCGCTGGACTCCATTTCCCAGAAGGCTTCGTCCGCCTCTACGTTACGCGCGATCTTCCAGCGTTCAGCGGCGGGGACTTCAAACCCCAGTTGAAGGTTGCTGTGCGGCTAGACAATCCTCCCCTTCCCACTGGCCCAACGTGTGACAGCCGCTGACTAGAGGGAGTCGGCCGTCGGAGTGTACCTAGTTGCCAGGATATGGGCGCCGAAAGGTTCTTCGACAAGATCCTACTGACTTAGGGCGGTAACGGTCTTCACAGGTTGGGAAGGGGCGGTGGGAGGAGCGGAGAAGCTCTGAACCATGCGGGCGAACTGTGCTGAGGCCCGGTTTTGACGCGGTGTGCGCCTGCGCTGGAGGCGTGTCCTGTGACAGACCAAAAACTACATTTCCCGGTATGCTTGTGGTGCCAGGACTACATTTCCCGAAAGCCCGAGAGAGGTTCATCCGGTCTTGCGCCTCCTCCCGCCCACCAGAACACACTGAGAACATGTGGAGTCGCTGGGCCTGGTGGCTCCTGATCTCTAAAGGCAACCAGGGCTGCTGGGTTTCGACCCCCCGCCGGCCTTTCTCGCCAGTCCTGCAGAGAGGTGAGAAGAGGCATCGTGTTAACGTTGCCCGAGTGCTTTCTAGGGATACGATTCCCGTGGGTTATGCCTGCTCCGTGAACCTGAGGCAAAAGTGCCACTCTCTCCTCAGCCCACGCCAGACGCTGGCTATTCCAGTGCCCCACCTTCCCCAGCTCGCCGCACGGGGGAAGGACTGAAAAGAGAACCGCCTTTAAGCCAGACTCTAAAGGCCTGGGCGTCTCCCCCGGCTTCTTTCTCAGCCTTTTCCTTTCTTTCTCTGACAGGAGGCTTCCTGCAGGTCTCAGGAGCAAAAGTGGGATAATCTGTGTTTGGAGGTGTCCTGATTTCTTTTCTGGCCTGTTCAAATTTATATGTATTTAGGTTCTGGCCTCGAGCCCATGTCAGGACTGTTTTATTCTTGTTGTAATTCTCGGTACAGTACATTGTAATCACATCGTAGGCATTCCAAAAAAAAAAAAGAAAAAACAGTGAATAGTGGAGGCTGTAAGTTGGCACCCCTGAAGAACATATGACTTTATTCTGAAAAATGTTTCAACAGTTGGGTTATTGTTTTTCCCAATTTTAAACTCTTTACATTTGTCCAGTATATAGGCACCTTGTACTCACCTCGTACTTAGCATTCTGTTTACGTTCTTGAATCCTTATTGCCGGGTAAACTGATCCATTCAGTACCCAAACACATCTTCCTTCGTCCACGTTCTCGTTCGTGCTTCTAAGTTTCATTTTATTGCTGATTGACTACAGTTGATCTGTCGTGTGTGACACTGTCTTAGCTAGCAGGGTTGTTCACGAGGTCTGGTTACATATTTGGGTGTGTAGCATACATTATGATGAACTTTACAAAAAAAGTAGCATTTTTTTGAATCCTAGAAAATCATCCAAATTTTGTCTTTATTATGTATACAATGATGAAAAAGGCTGTGGTTTTTGTTTTGGTTTTTTTTTTTGCAGTTTTTGACCGGGGCGGGCTCGAACCTGCCACCCCGGTACATGTCAGAAAACAAAAGAAATTGTATATAGGAAAATTCTCCCCCAAAGCAAATAACTTCATAATAAAATTCATCAGCAGTATATAGAAAAGTACTGTAGTCTTCTAGGCTAAAAAATGGAATTTACTGAAATTAAGATCAAAAAATTGTTTCAAAAATGAGAAATTTTGGGCGGTGCCTGTAGCTCAAAGGAGTAGGGCGCCAACCCCATATGCCGGAGATGGCGGGTTCAAACCCAGCCCCAGCCAAAAACTGCAAAAAAAAAAAAAAGAGAGAGAGAGAAATTTTTCCTACGTTGACACCAGTAAATAATCCAGGTTTTAAAATCAAATTCACTAAAATACTGCAATTCAACTATGTACCAAAGCACTATTCTAGGTGCTGAATATACAGTATGAAAAATACAGTCAAGGGATCATAGTTTGGTTCAGAGAGACAAATAGCAAATAATACAATTCCAGATTAAAGCTGAAAACTATGTAGGAAATAAACTGGTTATATGAATGAGTGGAAGTATAGGAACCTACTTTAGATAGGAATACAAGTACAAAGTTTTTGTAGTAACTCTCTGAAAGACTTCCACAAAGAACTGAGGAAAGTTGAGCAGTTTCTGTTCTGAACGATGATATCCAAAGCATTTGATGAATATTTTATTATAATTTTAGACACAACAAAACATTTCTGAATATTGAAAGAAGGTAAGGAAAGTTTGAAAGTTTGCCTTGTGCAGGATAATATGAGAAGAAAGCCTCAAAAGTGTCAAGTTTCCTTTGTGTGATTATAAAAACTAATGAGAAGATCTGAAACCATGTTATAAATACATGGGGAAAATATTACAGAAGCTAAAGTGTAATACCTCTACCAGTTACTATAAGGAAAAAGAAAGCCTTATCTTCTCTTTTCAGATTTCTTTACCACCATAAACAAGGAAGGATATGATAGGAGGCCTGTGGACATAACTCCTTTAGAACAAAGGAAATTAACTTTTGATACTCATGCATTGGTGCAAGACTTGGAAACTCATGGTAAGAGACAAACACCTCTTGAAAGAAGTTCTAGCAATTACATAATAAGACTGCTTAGTCAAGACAGCATCACTATGATAATGAATATTTTACCATCATTAAAAACAGTGTTGCCTGAAAAATATTTACTGATGGGGAAATGCTCAAGATATGTTAATTGAAAATAGAATTATATAAAATTATAAGTGCAGAAATGATTCCAAGTATGTAAAAAAGAAAAACTAGAGTTCCTAGGCTGATACTAAAGTCTGTGTGGAAGTACAAATATGCAATAATAATGAAAAAAAAAGAACAACACAAAAATTACCTGATATCAAAACAATGACTTAAATCAAGTGTTGGTATAAGAAGAGAAAAATTGATTAATAAAATGGTATTTGGAGGCATACATAAATGAATTGAGCATGTGTCAAAGGTAATACAAATTAGGGAAAGGAAGGATTACGTAAAGAGATAAAATAACTATCCATTGGGAAAAGATACATTAAATCTTTGCTGAAAACTAAATTTCACATAGATGAAAAGCTAAATGTAAAAGGACAATTTTATAGAAAAAAATGGTGAAAAGCTTTAAACAAGCAGCACACAGAAAGCTAAATATAAATAACAAAAAAAAAATGTAAAGATGCTTAACCTTACTACCAAGAAAATATAAATTTAAGTACAAATTTAAATAGCAGTATAATACCATTTTTTAATGCCAATTATACACTGCCCCAAAAGACTGGCGGGGCACAATGACTCACACTTGTTATTACCCCAGCACTTTCAGAGGCCATGACTGAAGGAATGCTTAAGACCAGGAGTTCAAGACCAGCCTGAGCAACATAGCAAGACCCTGTCTCTGGGCAGTGCCTGTGGCTCAGTGGGTAGGGCACTGGCCCCATATACCAAGGGTTTCAGGTTTGAATCCGACCCCAGCCAAACTGCAACAAAAAATTAGGCAGGTGTTATGGCAGGCACCTGTAGTCCCAACTGCTCAGGAGGCTGAGGTAAGAGAATCACCTAAGCCCAAGAGCTGGAGGTTGCTGTGAGCTGTGATACTACAGCCCTCTACAGAGGGCAACACAGTGAGACTCTGTCTCTACAGAAATTTTTTTTTTAATTTAAAAAATTAGCCAGGTCTGGTAGTATATGCCTGTAGTCCCAGCTACTTGGGAGGCTGAGGTTGGAGGGTCACTTGAACCCAGAAGGTGGACTGCAGTGAGTTATGATCGGGCCACTGCACTGTAGCCTAGGCAACAGAGCAAGAACTTGTCTTTTAATAATATTAAAAATTAAAAAAGGCTTGTAAGATCCACTGTTGACATACATGTGAGTGTGTACTTTTCTAAAAATACAAATACCTATTTGCTCCTACAGGATTTGACAAAACACAAGCAGAAACAATTGTATCAGCATTAACCACTTTATCAAATGTCACCCTGGATACTATCTATAAGGAGATGGTCACTCAAGCTCAACAGGTAATGTTTTCATCACTTCTGACAGTTTCATTAAATAATCTTTGCCATAATTGCATCTCTGTATACCCACTGGCCTTCCCGACACACTTGTGTCTTCCTTATTCTCTCTGAACGGACCACAAAAAAAAGAGAAAAACCATTGGTAAAGTCAGTATCTAGAGAGGCTAAAGAGTTAGAATAAGCTTAACAAGATTATAGTAACACAGAACAGAATTTTGCCAAATCTTTTATTATTAGCTTTTCCCCCTAGAAAGCCCACCACAGTAGAAGAGCTAACCTGTCTATACAAATAGTAAGTATATTTTATTGCTGGCATATGTATGTTTTGGCTAATTTTCACAGACTCAGAAAGCTGGAAGGGACTTATATGCCAAGGAACAACTTCATAAATTGCTTGGCTGATTTAATTTGACTGGAGATAAAAATCCTTAAAGTCAGATCATGCTATTTACTAGAAACTTAAGATATAGGAAGCACATTGCTGAGTGCTTTGCATATGTTATTTAATCTCTAATAATTTTGAAAAGTAGGCAGAATTCTATTTTGCCATAGAAGACAGGTTCAGAGAGGAGTCACTGGCAAGTTTTCATCATAGTGATATGGACAAAAAGCAGTAATTTTAGATAATTTATATATAAATTAAGATAAGATAAATGAATTTAACTGGAATAATACTTCATTTTTGTTAGTTATGAATAATTCACTTTGTTCAAGAATCTGGTTTCTTATGGTTATATTTTTTTAATTTTAATTTTTCAAATCTAGTCTTCCTCAGATAAATATTTTAGCAGCACAGAGAGAAAAACTAGGATTCTTACATAAAATTAAAATCTCTCACATAAAATTTTATTACTTTAAGGTTCATGGATAATGAAAAGCTTTTTTTTTTTTTTGGCCAGGGCTGGGTTTGAACCCACCACCTCCAGCAAGTGGGACCGGTGCCCCACTCCTTTGAGCCACAGGTGCCACCCTAAAGCTTTTAAAAATTTTTACTATAATGTCCAAATAGACACTTAGAATTCAAACATTCAGTCCCTACTTTTAACTTACCTTTAATGCACCATTTTAGCTAGTTTATTTGGGATCATAGCAGACTATTAAATCCACTAAAGAAAAACCCAAGCATTTAATTAATTCCCCCAAGGCTCTGAGTCATCCTGAAAGAGCTACTGACATTTTTAATAAAGTAATTTAAATTTTTATATGTTTACCTATAATATAAGCAGTGAATTAAAATATGATTTAAGGAATCTTCATGATGCTAGGACTATTTAATCCTATATACAAACTGTGAGATTGGGTATAGGAATATTACTATTAAACTTTTGACTTATTACTGTTGTGTGAAGTTACAGTCCTATTCCACCCTTGAGCTTATACCTATTACTGACCTAGGATAGAGTAAGGCTCAAAGATGTCATGAATGATGGAGCTAAGGCTCAGGGCCATCAGGCACACAAGCTCCATGCTTTTATCACTTCAGAAAGGTCTACACTAAGTCAAGCTTCCTCAATCCAAGAATTCACATATATTATGAATTCACTTGTAATCTGAATTTTCTGGTGCTTGCACAGTAGTTACAATAAGCACACTTAATTGCGTTGACTCCTTAATAATGGATTACCTCTTTCCATTTAAATTTTTGAGGATACACACCTATGCTGTTTCATATGACTTTTGAATCTGTATTTAAAGCAGCAGTTCTCAAACTGTGGGTCGCAACCCACAGGAACTGTATTAAAGGGCCACAGCATTAGGAAGGTTGAGAACCACTGATTCAAAGGAAGAATGAGGTTTAAAAAAAAAAAAAAGCAACAGCTATAGGGCCACAGTGCAATCTTTATTCCAAGGTTCACTTCACAAGAAATCTGAAATTATAATACATTTCCACTCTTCCCTATGTAGTCTCAGTAATAAAAATACATTATATTTAATATCATAAAACTCCTTTATAATGATATTTCAGGGGGATAGAACTAATAGCCCCTAGATGCCACATCTATATGACCGCAGAACTAATTCTCACAAAGTAAAACCTCCACAGTTTACCACCTCCTTCCAATGACCTCAAGTTAACCTAATTTTAATAGACCCGAGATGCACCACATGTATTTGTACAGTAGGCCTAGTGCCTTATGTTGACCACCTCCATATGTTAACCAATTTGTTACAGTCCTGTTGTGTGGTCAACTTACAGAGGTTCTACTATATTTCAAGCAGAATTGGATACAAAAATAAACTCCCTATCCAGTATTATTATGAGGGTTAAGGAAGGCATAAGAATCAGGCATATCTGTTGTACACAGCTAAAAACTTTTTTATGTTAGGATAAGATTGATATTTAAGTCAAAACTTTTATAATGATATTTAGGGAAGAATAGAACTGATAGCCCCTAGATGCTGTTAGTTCTGCATCTGTATGACTGCAGAACTAATTCTCACAAAGTAAAACCTCCACAGACGACCAACTCCCTCCAATGACCTAAAGTTGACCTAATTTTAATAGACGCAAGATGCACCACATGTATTGGTACAATAGGCCTAGTGCCTTATGTTGACCACCTCAATAAGATTGATAGTTAAGTCAAAACTTTTATATTATGATATAATGAAAGTCAAAACTTTCTCCATATCAAAACATTAGTCAGACTACCCTGCTTTAGCCATCAATAGCTAACAGTGAGTGCTAACCATGTGCTGTGCCCTACTACTATTTTAAGCATTCTACCTACATTATCTCATTTAATCCTCAAAAATAGCTGTAAGGTATAGGTACTATTGTTATTTCCATTTTATCAATGAAGAGACCAAAGAGTTAAAATAACTTTCCAAAGTCTTATGATAAATGGCAGAGATTGAATTCAAACCCATATAGCTTGACTCCAGTTGTGGGAGATGTTTGCATACCAGACCTTTTGAAGATTGAGTCCTTTCAATCTACAATTGTTATAGCCTCCCTTTTCTAAAAGTCATACTAGTTTTTAAACAGTCTTTCTAACCCAAGTTAACCCAGGCCACAAATTATGACTTTAAAAATGGGAGTTCCAGGTAGTAATCCAGTTCTTGTTTGGGCTTTTTTGTTTTGTCCTTACCAAAGTTTTGCCCTCATCTGTTCTTTCTTTTGGTAAAGAAGGAAAAATGATGAGTTAGCAAGGCACCTAAATTTTAAGAAGCATAGTAGTACAGGTTGAGTATCCCTTATTCAAAACGCTTGGGACCAGTAGTATTTTGGATTTAGCAGTTGAGGATCCAAATCCAGAATCTGAAATGCTCCAGGGAACATTTCCTTTGTGTGTCATGTCAGTACTCAAAAATCTTCAGATTGTTGAACATTTCAGATTTTTGGATTAGGGATATTCAATCTGTAACAGTTATATTTTCTTAAAGCATTTCTATAAAAATGTCCCTCCCTAGCAAAGCAAAGTTTATAAATCTATCAGGTAAGAGCCACCTTTTTTCTCCACAAATTCTTTGTAGCATCAGATATGGAGAACATAGCCAACAATTTGAACAAAACTAATTATGCTGACAAAGGGCAATTATTTTAACCACGTAGACATTTATTTTATGTCACCACGGAAATTTCCAGTGGTAGAAAATCTCTCAAATTCAAAGCAATAAAAGATGATAAAAGACTCTATCAAAAAAATAAGAATAAAAACAAGACATTATTTGTTGAGGAACTCTTAGGGGCTAAAAGTAAGCATTTCCTTGGGAATTCTTTTTGTTTTTTAGGAAATAACAGTACAACAACTAATGGCTCATTTGGACTCCATCAGGAAAGACATGGTCATCCTAGAGAAAAGTGAATTTGCAAATCTTAGAGCAGAGAACGAGGTAATGCAGATTTTAATTTATTACTGATAAAATAACATCTCTAGGCTAAGACAGGCAGGTTCGAACCCAGCCTGGGCCTGCTAAACAACAATGACAAATGCAACAACAACAACAAAAAAAGTAGCCAGGCTATGTGGTGGGCACCTGTAGTCCCAGCTACTTGGCAGGCTGAGGCAAGAAAATCACTTAAGCCCAAGAGTTTGACATTGCTGTGAGCTGTAACACCATGGCACTCTACCAAGGATGACATAGTGAGACCCTGTCTCTAAATAAATAAATAAATAAATAAATAAATAACATCTCTACAATAAAAATAAGGTATAAAAGAAAAAGAAAAAAGATTTAGAAATAAACAACTGATCTCACAAGTATTTTACATGGTAAATAAGTTAATAAAACCAACTAACCATTTTATGTGGTTATTAAACAATAAGAGGTTTTTATTTTTATTTCATTTATTTATTTATTGAGGCAAGTCTCACTTTGTCACCCTGGATAGTGTGTGGTGGTGTCATCATAGCTCACATAAATCCTAAATTCTTGGGCTCAGTCCCAAGTAGCTGGGACAACAAGCCCCATACCATAATGCCCAGCCAGTTTCTCTATTTTTAGTAGAGACAGGGTCTCAATCTTGTTCAGGTTGGTCTCAAACTCCTGAGCTCAGACAATAATCTACCTGCCTTCTCCTTCCAGAGTGCTAAGATTACAGGTGTGACCCACTATGCCCAGCCAATTAACAAGTTTTTAGTTTAACCATACCTAATCTTTTTATATATAAATGAAAATTTTTACACACTGAAAAATAAGAGTTGTATTTTATACATCTAAACGTCATATCAAAGGGAAAAATCTTTGAGTTCTATATTGATTATATAATATTTTTAGTATAGCACCTTGTATAATGTTCTCAGAACTGAAAGTAATAAGCATTTTCCATTTGAGTTGATCCTGTACTAATCGTCATTATCACTTAATAGAAAAATGTTTCTGTAGTTAAATCGGAATTTTAAGTTATTAAATATTTTTAAATTGAGAAAATCATTTTCCTCAATTTTTTTCTTGCTCAAATTCTGTATTATAAACCCATTGAGTGTCCAAATTTTGCTAATGGGGGGTTTCAGATTTTTTAAATCATGATATGGAATTTTTAGTGCTAATTACATGTGATCTTTCTTATACCTAGAAAATGAAAATTGAATTAGACCAAGTTAAACAACAACTAATAGTAAGTGAAATTTTTTTCCTACTTACTAATTTCAGAATATTCATTACAAGATCGTTTTTTTAAAGCCTTTATTTTCTTTAAAGCATGAAACCAGTAGAATCAGAGCAGATAATAAACTGGACATCAACCTCGAAAGGAGCAGAGTAACAGATATGGTAATATGCTTTTAAATGTACTTTCTTGGCTACTTATTCCTTTTTAGTGTTCTTTTTTTTTTTCTTTTTAAACTTTCTGCTGCTTCATATCCTGTAGTTTACAGATCAAGAAAAGCAACTTATGGAAGCAACCACAGAATTTACAAAAAAGGTAAAGTAGTATGTAAAATTTCTCTTTTGTATACTTCTTGTGCCTTTATAACTGCTTTTATATGTATTAGTTCTTAAGTTTGGACTTTTAAAAAGCTATATGGTTTCCTTATAACTCTTGCAGTTAGCCAGCATTTTATGGAGGCAGTCACCAGGTAGATGGTCATATAAGAGCCATGACCTCAGTAACAATCAAACTTTTCACATAGTGTACTTTTTTTTAAACTAAATTATTTTTATATAAAAAATAACTACCTTTTAAAAGCAACGATTCACTACTGGTATTTCCTAATTGGTATTTAAGTTAAGTGCCTAGGCTCAGGTAAGTATCTTAAAAAAAATTTTTTTAATCTTAATATTTCTTGTTTATGTGCCAGATACTGTTTTGTATGCTGTACTTGTATCTTTTAACTCATTTAATCTTCATATTACCCTGTGTGATGCAGGCTATTCATCCTATTTTACCAATTTGGAAAATGAAGAGAGGTTAGTTACCAGTTAATAAGTGATAGAGCTTGGGAAAGAACCTGGATTCTGAACCCCATAAGAGAAATACTGCTTAGCTTCTCAATAAATCCTGTAGTGTAATCTTTACTCAGTCTCTATGGTTTGATAAAAACTCTTTTTGACTCAGCCTAGTCTTTTCTTAAAAGTTCAAAGCCAACACTCTTGCTCATAATTTAATAGAAGGAACAGTCAGTCACATTTGTCCTTTCAAGGATACCAATCTCTTCCTAACTATAAAGGAGATAAGGAAATCAGCCAGTTCTCTCACAACTAATTTCTGACCTCTAAGTCTCCTCGTATCTCCCCTCTTAACCTTTCCTTGGCCTCTGTACACCTAAGTGCCAGTTCACAGTATAAACCTTGATTTCTTTTTTCATTTACAGAATATAAAGTTTTAACTACAATATGCTAAGAACTTTACACCTATAAAGTGATAGTTCTGTGACTAAAATTTTTGTTTCTTAGTTTATCATCTTATATGTTTAGAATTCAAATATTTTATTAGGAAGTTAGGATTAGAATATGCCCAGTGTGGGATAATCCTAAGAAATGATCTTCAAATGTGAAAGCAGAAGGAAGGTGATTTGTCAGTTTGTAGTGTTCATTTAATGTTTTTTTTAATACCACTATGTTTTTACTGTTTACCCAACTGAGACTTTTCTAATGCACAATTAGCCCATAAGTGAGGAGGGTTTCTAATGTAAATCTTTTTGTTCATTTAATACATAAGGAAAAAATTTAGTTCTCTTATTTACTCTTATTTACTACAGGATACCCAAACCAAAAGTGTTATTTCAGAGACCAGTAATAAAATTGACACTGAAATTGCTTTCTTAAAAACACTGATGGAGTCTAACAAACTTGAGACAATTCGTTACCTTGCAGGTAAGACTTTGCCAGAAAAAGGAATTGCTGTCATTTAATTTCCAGACTTAGTTAGTTAGTTCTTTTTACTTTTTTTCTTTCCTTTTATATAACAAAGTGCCCTGTTATTCCTATCTCCCAAGGTAACCATGTAGGCACAGAGAAAAAACAGAAGGAGCTATAATAAAACTGCTTTATTGCTTGTTCCCCTCTAGTGGGTTAAGAAGGTTCCAAATCTCAGGTATAAATTTAATAGGCAACTCTGTAACTCATTCATAGATAAAAGCATATAGATATCAAAGAAATATATAAACATAAGTACAAAATGATATAAGGTAAAACTAGGTATTCTATAGTGAAAAGAATTAAAATTTGTTTTTTATTGCTCATATCCTTTCATAAGGATTTGAGTGGGGTTAGAGAAAAAGATAAGTTCAGTAAATACAGGCCATTAAAACCACAGAAAGCTTGGTGGGGGTGTGTAAAATTCTGCCTTCAATCAACTGACTCAGCACAGATTGTACCCAAATATTGGATTACCAAATACTGGGCTCCTCGAGTACCATGTGACCTGACCCAACTACAGGGCCCCAGTTAGTTAGAAAGAATGCCCTAGTCAAGTATTATTTCTCTTTTTTCTTTCTTGTTTATAAAAAGTAATATTTTCATTACAAATTATATCATTAAAAAGCAGTAAAAGTGAAAACCTTCAAATCTGCTCCCCATAAGGATTAACTATTAGTAATAAATATTTCTAAATTTTTCTTCTGCATATAAATACTATATATACTTTATAAAAATAATCATATACTACAGTCTGCTCCACAACTTTTAAAAGTTTAACTAAATATCTTTCCACATGAGTATATACACATAAACATCTTTTTGTTAGAAAGCATAGTATTTCTTTTTATAAAAGTGTCATAACTTATTTATCCAGCCCTCTGTTAACAGACAATTCCACTTCTAATTTTTCATTATTAAGATACTGACTGAATAGTATTGTTCACACACATAGTTTTGTGCCCTTGTGCTAGTATAACAAATTGGCTATGCACATTTAAAACTGGGGAATCAAAAAGATAATGTACATTTAAAAATTTTTGATTTTAACAAATTGCTGTTCACAATAAAGTTGCTGATTAATCAGTGGTTATCTTGGCAATCACCACTGATGTAGGGGTGAAAATGGAGCCCCTACCCTCAACTGATGAATACATACCCCTTTTCTTTCTGCAACCTGAATGGCTCAATTTTTATCTCTTTGAAACCTTGGGCTTCTGTTTAAGATTGATTTGAAGAAAGGATTCTAAGGCTACACCAACTTCTGAAAACCCTTAACTCTGGCAAAGTTTCTGGAACTGGAACCCTTCAGCTCACTTATAGTGCTCAGGAAATTCTGAAACAGCCTACTATGGCGTGTTCATTCTCAGTTTCAAAATCAATCCCAGAGCAACACAGGAAAGTCTTCACATTCCACTCAGCTTCCTTTAGAGTATTTACCTAAAGAATCAGTATCTTAGTTAAAAACAAAATCCTTTTTAAAGATGGTGATGATCTCTAGATAGCTTTCATTCAGTAGTGGATATATACAAGGCAGAATCTAAAAGATTTGGTAGCACTGGCCAAAGAAATCAGCAAGTTAGTGATTGTTTAAGAAAAGACCTTTCCTAAGTCGTGATCCTTTTCTTTTTTTCCTGAGAACTTGCAACCAAAAGTACTGAGGTATTTCTTTCTTCTCATCCATCTCAAAATAGTGTTACTACTACTTTACTGATAAGCCTTTCAGGAAAACTGAATCCCACACTCTTAATAGGTGGGAAGTTAATGTCATGAGTGGATCTATTGGATTCTAGAACACTTGAGAAATTTCTAGTAAGACAATAATACCCCATTTATCTGAGATTCGCATATTTATTCATGAACACGAGGGAAATGTGAGAAAGAAAATCCTTACTCAGCTGTCAAAGCCCCAGCGTTAAAGATCTTACATTTCCCTTACAGAAGAAATCCTTATCAAATTATAAATGTTAATCAGTTTAATTATTTGATTTCCCCACATTTGGTGAGTACTCTTTTCATTTTAAGTCTCATATATCCAGCTTGAACTAGTTTAGGCATAAAAGGTGAGCATTGGCTTACTGTTGAACTATGGAAAAAGCAGAGGTATAGCTTAACCATGAGGATAATTAGAATCAGACCTATCTTTATGTTGTCTGTGAATGTCTGCCTCATTTTCTCTTACCAGCTTCCTCCATAGGATAGAAACATTGCCACTAATAGCTTCTAGACACTCTTATTCCAGTTTCACTAAGAGAAAGATTATCCCTTCTTTTGTTCCAATTAAGAAAATCCCATGAAAGGAGTCTTAGAATGTCCATCTTGGATCAGACGCTACCCTTTAGCCCAGAACAATGTTGGCAAGGAGGCAAGAACTGAGTTAATGTAATTTATTTAATCTGTATAGTTAATGTGGCAGATATTTATCTGTTCTGGGCAGATAAATAATAAAAGCAGATGTTTACCAGAGTGCTGAAAGTACACATACTCACCCAAGTATTTTACTATATGTAGAATGCTTCCTGGACTGAAGATAAATAAATTAAAGCAATTTAGGATGACTCCATAGTTAACATAACAACAATGAGAAATAAAAGCTGAAATAATAAGAAACAAGAAACTTAAATGCAGTTACAATTATGCTATACATTCTAATAAAGGAATGAAATTAACTCTCTCCTCACAATAAGTAATTGTTCATTTGGTTATGTAAAACTTATCCGCTCTTGAGGTACCAAAGGATATACCAGTAACTACATGGAATATCCCCTGAGCACCCTGTGGCTCAAAAAAAGAGATAAGTCCTTCAGTCAGGTGTCAGGCTATAAATAATGGTAACAAAATGTTTAAAAATGAAACAGCCTTCAAAGCTCTACCTGTGGAGTCAAGTATACTTGTCTTAAATCCTGGCTCTCCCACCTGCTAGCTTGCTGCCTCATCTGTAAAATAGGGATGATACCACTAATCTCCTAGAGTTTTAATTATGGTTGAATAAGGTAGTATATATAATTGCCCAAACACTAGGATACTACCTAATGTGTAGGTTGCAGTGAAGTGGAAGAAATTTAAGAGTTTTTATGGAAAAGCATAGAACGAAGCAAAGGATTCAGACAACTTGCAGTCAGAAGCACCTTTAGAAGTAAAAGGCTTGGCTCGGCGCCTGTAGCTCAGCAGCTAGGGCTATAGTCACATACACTGGAGCTGGCGAGTTCAAACCCGGCCTGGGGCCTGCCAAACAACAATGACAACTACAACCAAAAAATAGCGAGGCATTGTGGCAGGCATCTATAGTCCCAGCTACTTAAGAGGCTGAGGCAAGAGAATTGCTTAAGCCCAAAAATTTGAAGTTGCTGTGAGCTGTGATGCCATCGCACTCTACCCAAAGCGATAGCTTGAGACTATGTCTCAAAAAAAAAATAATAATAATATTAAATAGTTATAGATTGTAACTGACATCTACATTATTTTAATTATTCTGTTTAAAATATAATAGTTTTTAAGACCTTAAGAGTATCTTTATCCTTAGTTTAATTTTCTAGGTAATAAAAAACAGGGTAGAAAATCAATTGGATTTCCTTTGTTCTTTGCTCTTTATTTAATGAACATTACTTATAAATATTATTCTGTTTATCTCTGCAAAATAATCACAAATATGTAACCTTTAACGTAGCTGCTTCTTTTCACAGCCTCAGTATTTGCTTGCCTGGCAATAGCATTGGGAGTTTACAGAATTTGGAAGTAGTATTAATGCTCCTACTGCTGCTGCTGTTGACTTCATAGAACACTAAACCAGCATAGATTTATTTTGAACATTGTCAGTTGCAGCAGAAACTTACAAGATTATTCAAAGTATTATGGACTAAAGAGAAGCGTTTCAGAATGCAAAGAGATATTTTGTCTTTATTTTGTATGTGTGTC
>CAUYPK010123929.1:0-43446 GCA_963574355.1 Loris lydekkerianus | reverse complement strand
TGTGTGTGAGGCTGAGTGTGAAGAACAGGCAGAGTGCCTAGTGCACTTACGCACTCATCCTCTCTCTGGGTTCACAGGTTCTGATCCGGTTCCCCATGCAGAGGAACTTGGTGGTGATCCCCAAGTCTGTGACACCTGAACGCATTGCTGAGAACTTCAAGGTAATATCCTAGCTGGTCAGCCAGCCCTGGCCTTCCTCAGTGAAGTAGGGGATGGGAAGACTCTTCCCAGGGCCCCTCCTACAATCCTTGGATTGTTATCTGTAGGAACCCTGCCCTGCTGTCCTCTCAGGCTGGGGAGCCAGCTTCAGTCAGCTGCAGCGAGTGAGCCGTGGCCTTGAGACTGATTGCTCATTGGTGGAGCCAGGTGCGGGGTGGGGGCAGCCTTCTGCCTCGGTGGCTCCATGCTGTGTGTGCATACCCCTTTCTAAGCTTCTCAACACCATATAATCTCATTTTTTAGCAACTCTGACTGGGTTTGCACCATAGCTCCATTAGTTGCCAGCTGTATGATCTTGGAAGAGTTGCATAACTGCCTTATGCCTCAGTTTCCCCATCTGTAAAATAACTATTTCAAGGATTGTTAGGAAGACTGAATATGATGGTGCATCAAAGTGCTTCACACACTGTGTAATACCTTAGTAAGTGCTCAAGAAACATCGTGCTGATAAGCCCAGGGATTGCAAAGGTCCTTCTAGGCTCCATGGCCCACCCACTAGCTCTGCAAAGAGCCCATGTGATAATGAGCAGAGCATGGGCTTGTGTCAAGGCACCAGGGAGTGTTTGATGTGGGCACCCAGGGTGCCCTAGAGGGCATCCCCAGCTGCCTAGAGTTGTCTCCCAGGTAGAGGGAGCCATGCTGAGGAGAACTGCTCTAGGAGGGTCCTGATGGCCAGAAGCCTCTGCTCACACTGGGACGCTTGGTCTTCCTTCGTCCAGGATCTGGCTCAGAGTATGGCACAGCCATGGCCATGGGTCTTCTCAGCAGACCGGCCCTGTTTCCACAGGAGCAGCTTATTTTGCCTGTTTCTACTGGCTAGAGGCTGGCCAATAACACAAGCCACTTGTCACCTAGGAGACTGGGGTGAGGGTGAGCATGGGGAAGGGGAGCAGGGCTTATTGTTTAGCAGAAGAAACAGTTTTCTCCTTATGTACAGACTTAACTAGTCAAGATAAAGTATCTGAGCAGTGGCCACCTGGGAATAAAGGCATATCCTACTAGAAGTGGATCCTTTGTTTCATATTTCAGTGTTTCAAGGTAGTAGGAAAAAAAAAAAAAAAAAAGAACTGGCTAAGCACCCCTAGCACAGTGGTTACGGCAGCCACACGCACCAAGGTGCTGGGTTCGAACCCAGCCTGGGCCAGCTAAACAACAATGACAACTGCAACAAAAAATAGCCAGGCATTGTGGGAGGTGCCTGTAGTCCCAGAAAAAAGAAAAGAACTTTAATAAGTAATCTTAAAATGCTATTACTTTTTTCATCTCATTGTGTAATTTTGTGCCTTTTCCCATAGTTATAATCACAGGATCTACAGCAGCCTCTTTCCCTCATCTTCTGAGGCTAAGGGTTCGCTGTGGCTCTGGCTATATGTGCACCCTCTCCTGCCTGTCTGTCTGCTTCCATGTCTGCCTGCCTGTCTGCTTGTCTTCCTGCCTGCCTGCCTACCTCTCTGCCTGTCTGCCTGTCTGCCTGCCTGCCTGTCTGCCTGTCTGCCTGTCTGCCTATCTGCCTGCCTGTCTGCCTTCCTGCCTGCCTGTCTGCCTGCCTGCCTGCCTGCCTGCCTGCCTGCCTGCCTGCCTGTCTGCCTGCCTGCCTGTCGGCCTGCCTGCCTAGATCTGCCTATCTGCCTGCCTGCCTGCCTGCCTGCCTGCCTGCCTGTCTGCCTGCCTGCCTGCCTGCCTAGATCTGCCGATCTGCCTATCTGCCTGCCTGCCTGCCTGCCTGCCTGCCTGCCTGCCTGCCTGCCTGCCTGCCGGCCTGCCGGCCTGCCGGCCTGCTTACTAGCCAGTCTCCCGGCTTCCATGCCAGCTGAGTTGTGAGCAGTCTGCTGCCTTCATGTTGGTGGTTCTCTCTGACCAACACACCTTTCTTGCCCTCTCTATGAAAACCTTTTTATTCTTAGGCCATCTTAAATACCATCTTACATGGCATATAATTAATTATTCTTTGTATTATAGCTATTTAAATACATCTGTCCTTTGTTTGCTTTGTTGTATATAGGAAAAGACACATCTTACCCATCATTATCTCATCACTGGTGTTTATTACAGAAGTGCTTGGTAGTGTTTTTGGAATAGAATAAAAAGTATCATTTTGCTTGGAAGTGCTAGAAAGCAAGGACTGTTCTCATTGTTCCAGGTGGTATCTAGCCAAACTGTATGCTTCTGCTGAATTGTAGTAAAATAAACGCCCTCTAAGTTCACTTTCCCTTCTGCTCCTCCCTGCTCAAGGGCATGGAAGACACCTCATCTGGGTTCTGCGTAAAATTCTGCCCTTGACTTATTTGCAGAGCTTACTGGATTTTTATTTTTTAGGTCTTTGACTTTGAACTGAGCAGCACTGACATGACCACCTTACTCAGCTACAACAGCAACTGGAGGGTCTGTGCCTTAGTGAGCTTACCACAAGGATTACCCCTTCCACGAGGAGTTTTGAAGCTGCGGATGCCTGCTCTTCCCAAGTGACTGACACCTGTTTTTCCTGCCTCATCTTTGTTGCAAATGTGATGTGGCCTCAGTTGAGGGACAGCAAAACCTTCAGACTGGCCAGTGAGGGCATATCTGGCTTGATGTTGGGTCTGGAGAGAGCAGTATCAGTAGAGTAGAAGGATCTCTAGTTTTCCTCGCCCTTCTTTTTTGCCCAGCTGGGGAAAATAAAACCTGAATACCCTTTCTGACCAAGGAGAAGCAAAATCTACAAAGTCAAAACAGTGCCACTAATAGTTGAGTTTTGACTCTTTAAACAATAATACGTTTAGCCATACTTCTCTTTTCCTCAAATAAAAAGTTCTTTTGTGAAAAAATTAAAAAAATTAAAAAATAAAAAATAAATAAAAATAGCTGGGCGCTGTGGTGGGCACCTATAGTCCCAGCTACTTAGGAGGCTGAGGCAAGAGGATCACTTAAGCCCAAGAGTTTGAGGTTGCTGTGAGCTATAATGCCAAGGCACTCTACCAAGGGTGACAAAGTGAGACTCCATCTCAAAAAATAAATAAATAAATAAATAAATAAAATAAGAAGAAATGAAAAATTCACTGTCACAGTTCCAGATTCAATATTGCCACTAATCTTATAAAAAACTACTACTTGGTGGGGTGGTGCCTGCGGCTCAGTGAGTAGTGCGCTGGCCCCATATACCAAGTTGGAGTGTTCGAACCCGGCCCAGCCAAATTGCAACAACAACAAAAAAATAGCCAAGTGTTGTGGCTAGCGCCTGTAGTCCCAGCTACTTGGGAGGCTGAGGCAAGAGAATCACGTAAGCCCAAGAGCTGGAGGTTGCTGTGAGCTGTGATGCCATGGCATTTTACCGAGGATGACAAAGAGAATTATATAAAAATAAAAAACTACTACTTGTCAAATTTTGGTGTTTCAAATACATCAAATCGTTGTATAAAAGAGTATCCAAAATTATCTAAAAGGTCCATGAAAGTGGCACCTGTGGTTCAGTGGGCAGGGCCCCGGCCCCATATACCGAGAGTGGCAGGTTCGAACCTGGTCCTGGCCAAACTGCAACAAAAAATAAAAATAAAAATAAATTAAAAATAAAATAAAATAAAAATAAAAGGTCTATGAAAATATTCCTCCCTACTCTAACAATATATCTATATAAAACTGGATTTTATTCATATATTTCAACCAAAACAACATATTGCAACAGGTGGAATGAAGCATCGAAGTGTTTTCTATTAAGCCAAACACAAGAGACTTGCAAAAATATAAAACATTGCCACTCTTTTCGCTAAGTATTTGCTTTGGAAAATAGTTATATTTTTATTAAAACAATGTTTTTAACATGCAATCATTTATTGTTGTTTTTAAAATAAATTTTGTTTGCTTTAATTTCTAACAGGAAAAATATAATAGATAATCCATATAACCCTAATTGGGACTGGGGATTTCTCTCTTTTTTTTTTTTTTTTTGAGACAGAGTCCTACTCCATAACCCTAGATAGAGTGATATGGCATTTACAGCTCACAGCAACCTCGAATTCCTGGGTTCCAGTGATCCGTTTGCCTAAGCCTCCTGAGTATCTGGGACTATACAGGCAACTACCACAATACCTGGCTAGTTTTTTCTGTTTTTAGTAGAGATGGGGGTCTCATTCCTGCTCAAGTTTGTCTCAAACTCCTGAGCTCAACCAATTCACCCACCTCAGCCTCCCAGAGTGCCAAGATTACAGATGTGGGCCATCATACCTGGCCTCTTTGAGATTCTCAATAATTCATAGGAGTGTAAGAGTCTGTAAAACTAAAAAATTTGAAAACCTTAGGGCTTTTACTATTAATATTTTTTGTAATTCCATGCTATAATAAGAGTAAATCTTCCTACAGAAAGATGAAAAGTACAAAGCACTCTATACAAAGTTGCCCCAAACTATTTTCTAAGTTATTTAGTCTTCTTTTTATTTTTCTATTCCCTCACTGTAATACCATAGGTAACAACTTTATAATGATGATATTGTCAATCTGCCTTTCTCACCCCTTCTAGGACACCAAAAAGCTAAGAAACAGCTCACTATGTACTATGTAAATGGCTGAACAAGAATGTCGCTGTGTATAAAGTCCCCAGACTTTTTATGCCTGTTTTGATTACTTAGATGTCATTTTTTATTATTTTCTAGTCTTTTTTTAACTACATTTTATATACCTAAAGTCACAGATAAATAATAAGATAAACAGAATTACTAAGTACATTTTAGACGTTCTTCTTTTCTACTGTCGTACATATTATCACTTACAAAGGTTGGAAAGGCCTGCATCTAATGGTGTCTGGAACAAAATTTGAAGTGAAAAGAATAAAATGAAGTAACAGAGTTCCACCGCACTTATTTCATGAAAGCAAAGGAAGACAATTTAAAAAATTAGGGGGATACTGTGACAGAGAAGACATCCAATTTGAAAGGCAGGACAGAAGAGTAAGGTACAAAGAAAGAAGATACAGAGAAATATCTTTTACAAGGACAAAAATATAATAAAATAAGAAAGTAAATGGGTTGTAGAAAGTTTTAAAACATAAGGCCCACCTGGGCGGCGCCTGTGGCTCAAAGAAGTAGGGGGCTGGCCCCATATGGAGGTGGTGGGTTTAAACCCAACCCCAGCCAAAAGCTGCAAAAAAAAAAGAATAAGTACCACCTACTATTATCTTTTTTTTGGAGAATCTCACTTAGTTGCCCTGGGGTTGAGTGCCATGGCACCATAGCTCACAGCAACCTCAAACTCTTGAGCTCAAGTGATCCTCTTGCCTCAGCTTCCCAAGTAGCTGGGACTACAGGCACCTACCACAACACTGGGCTATTTTTTTAGAGACAGGGTCTCACTCTTGTTCAGGCTGGTCTCAAATCCTAAACTCAAGCAATCTGCCAGCCTTGGCCTCCCAGAGTGGTGGGATTACAGGTGTGAGCCACCACTCTGAACTACCTACTATCATCTTAACAGTTCATTCTGAGGATTTTAACAAGGAAAAAGAACTGAGAAAACAAATATATTAGTGAATATCAAGTACAATTAACTGAAATACAAAGAGAACATTCAGAATTAAATAGGCTGATTAAATTTTTTCTGCTGCACATTTTGTGCAGTTTTTTGAGGTGAGAATAAACATGAACTAATAAAGTATAGAAAAGAGAAAAAGGACAAAAAAGTATAAGAAAGAAACAACATATGATGGCTTGGCCCCCGTAGCACAGTGGTTACCACGTCAGGCACACACACTGAGGGTGGCAGGTCAAACCCAGCCTGGGCCAGCTAAACAATAGTGATAACTGCAACAAAAAATAGCCGGGTGTTGTGGCGGATGCCTATAGTCCCAGCTACTTGGGAGGCTGAGGCAAGAGAATCGCTTAAGCCCAAGAGTTGGAGGTTGCTGTGAGCTGTGATGCTCTGGCACTCTACCCAGGGTGATGAAGTAAGACTCCTTCTCAAAAAAAAAAAGAAAGAAAGAAAAAAAGAAACAACAGATGAACATAGAGAAAATCAGGTAAGTAAATGAAGTTAACTATAAAAATAGGAAGCTAAAAGGAGAAAAAGGTGAACAATAGCTAGATTTCTTTTATACAACTAGGAAATGTAAGAAAAGAAAATGCTCAACGGTAAATCCAGAAAATGGGAGTAGTAACAGTTTAAAAGTTAGCAACCCACAAAGAAAAAAAAAATGTCATAATGTAGGAAAAGATGGCCCCTGTAGCTCAAGCGGCTAAGGCGCCAGCCACATACACCAGAGCTGGAGGTTTCCAATCTGGCCCACGCCTGCCAATGACAACTACAACCAAAAAATAGCTGGGCATTGTGGCGGGCACCTGTAGTCCCAGCTACTCGGGAGGCTGAGGCAAAAGAATCGCTTAAGCCCAGGAGTTTAAGGTTGCTATGAGCTGTGATGCCAAGGCACTCTACCCAGGGCTATAGTTTAAGGCTGTCTTTAAAAAAATAAAAGGTAGGAAAAAACAAAGAGTACATTGCAGAAATGCTGAATTTATTTCCTCAGAAAACTCAAAAGCAGGTATCACTGAGCATAATTCATGTATACACAGTATATTCTATGGCAACAGAAAAACAAATAATGTGCATTGAATAGCTGAATAGTCAATCTACTGTGAACAATTAAACACAGGTACAGTATATGTTGCCAGAAAAGAAAAAGAGACACTTCTAGGAGTTTAAAATACAAGTGCTTCCTCAAGAAAAGTAAACTCATGACAGATTAGAGAAATGAATGAGCAAGGTGGAGTTAAAATGAAAATGCAAGCAAAAAAGTAAGGCATTTAAGAAAAATCTGAATAAGTACCAATTACAAAAAAGAAAATTACTTTGCTATCCAATATCACTAAAATTCCATATCCTAAGTACTGTCTTAAACAAAAACGAAAGTAGCTTAAAATCTAAATCTTATTATCTATAAGCAGTTATTCAATTAAATACCTAAATATGCACAAACGATTGTTTCTTAGGTAGTCAACACTCAGTACCAACAATGTCTACAATAACTGAATTTTAAAGATTTAACCAGTTATTTATTCAAACAGCACTTAAGAAAACAGCGTATGATAAAAATTTGATTTCCACATTTGTATTTCTGTTAAGATTTTTATACATGAATAATAGCTTCAACTCAAATGACAAGGAGACTTCATAACTTAATGTAACTTGAATTAATTCTAAAAACTCATAACCTTCAATAAACAGAGCATTTTGTGCAGTATTTTAGCAAATGCTTTGGGCGTACTCTGTATTTGCCAATTTGATCAAAGAAAACCCACAAAGTACCAAAAATCTCCAAATGTTTAAGCTATTTTAAAATATTTTAACTGTTTCTTTTTAAATCTTTTCAAACTTGGATGGCACCTATGGCTCAGTGAGTAGGGCACCAGCCCCATATACCAAAGGTAGCTGGTTCGAACCCAGCCCTGGCCAACTGCAACAACAGCAAAAATAGCCAGGCATTGTGGCCCAGCTACTTGGGAGGCTGAGGCAAGAGAATCGCCTAAGCCCAAGAGCTGGAAGTTGCTGTGAGCGCGCCACAGCACTCTACCGAAGTCATCAAACTGAGAGATTCTGTCTCAAAAAAAAAAACTTTTCTAACTTAGTTACATTTTAAGTAAGCGTCAAAAATATAATTTGGCCTTGTATAAAACTTAAAATTTGTTAATAATTCAGTGCCAAATTAACAGAATTCTAAGTACACCACAAATTACGCCTTGTTGAGAGAAAACAGAACGAAAGACAACTGCACAGGTGAACACCTCACTTTAAAAATGTTGTCTGCATCTAAATATATTCTTGCCCAAGAAAAACCTGAAGAGCTATATCTTAAAACAGGTTTCATCGTCATTTTCAAGTGCTATAATATTTTCTTGTATAAAATTTACTAACAAAGAGAACCATCTTTGCAAAGCGATAATTCTCTGTAAAACTCTTGCTCTATTAAGGCTTTGCTGCTTTGAGGCCAAGTATAAACCTTATAAGGAAAGTATAGTTCAGTGCCATTTATTTTGTTCCGTTCTTTCAGATGCCCAAGAATAACCTCTTTCCCTGACTAATGATACGTTCCAAAATCATAAAGTAGATTAGTTATGCATTTTAAATTCCTTGATAGAGCTCATTCAACTTAACAGGAATTTCTTTATGGTTCACAAATCTTACCAAGGATGAGGGAAAAAAATCTCCAGAGACCATGGGGGTGGGGAGTCTGGTGTCAAAACAACATATGTAATAAATAAGTAATAGTTTAAATACTCCCTTTTTCAAAGGTACTTGAAATAAAAGTCTTAAAGAACTTATTTACTTGTGAAATAATTTGATGTTGATCTTTAAAACCTACCTTTTCCTCTTTGAACTAAAGAAACTCAACTCTTTCTTCAAGTTTCCGGTAATTACTTGAGGTAGCATAGGCAAACTAAACATTAAAGTCTGTACTTAAGATTTATCTACTAACAGGATACCATATTTCTTTAATATTTTAATCAAAAGCACAGTATTCCCTTTCACCTACCTCTACCACGAAAGTACTGGAGTAAAACTAAACTTTTTAAAAAGAATAAAACACTGAAAAAACAGCTTGGGTTTGCTACAACCCAAACTAGTTTGATCTACGAAGCCTACCCATTGGTCCAGAAGTGTTTGTACCTCTCACTGGTGGAATGTCTGCCATGCTTCACGAATTCCTACCCCCATATGAGGAACCTATCACTTATTAAGAACAGACCAAAAACACTTGAACCAACGCAAAAATGTAAACACCATACTATTCAAAAAGCACAGCCACATTCAATATGATTCCCATGAAAATCGTTTTAGGCATTTTACTTTTCTTAGTCTGCTCAGAACTGCACAGAAGTCCTAACAAACTACTTACTACAGGTATGTTTTTTAATTACACTTTTCTTTTTACCCATAATCCTTACTCCCTCCTTTTTCTTCCCAATGGATTAGTTACAAGTCTAGCAGATACATGCTTTCAATTAATTAACCAAACAAGTATAAAGTTCTAAACGTGTGCCAAGAACACGTTACTACACAATTAAAGAAACATATTACCCACTCTGAAAAACAACTAAGAACGGGTAAGTTTTTGCTTCTGAAGTCCAACGAAATATCCAATCCAATAAGGGTTGGAAATTTAAAAATATATATATACGAGTAACACAAAAGCCAAAATAATCGGTATCCATATACACAAATGTGGCAGTCATCTCAATTAATAGCAAAATAATTACCCGCCGCGGAGACCTTTCTTCCAAAACAAAAGTGGCCGAATTCAGTAACTAAATACACAATGTGTATGTTCGGGAAAGCTAAAACTTCAGTACTTTGTGCCAAACAAAGGCACTCCTTCTTCGGATTGCTGAAAACTTTTGATCCCACCGCATTCTAAAAACCTCTTCCCAAACAACCACGGTGCAGACGGTAGAAGGGGGAGGGGAAAAGTTCTATTTAGCACCCCAAATACTGTCTACTTAGGAGAAAAGGAGAATTTAGAGCAACTTCGGGAAAAACGAAAGACACTAAAGTATCACCCTTTTCCGGCCCATGAACTTTGTAACTAACTTCTAGACACTTTTCGTGAAAATTACCTTTCGGTCAGACAGTGTCTCGGGGCAGCTTTTTCAAAGCTTCGCTTGACATGATTTCCTCGCCGTCATTAGTCACTCAGGGTCCAGCCGAATCTCTCTCTGCCGTGAGAGCGGATGTGGAGTGGCCTCCTGCAGCAGACGAGTAGGTGGCTTCGGTGGGGGGCTGGGATGCGGACTGGCTTCCAGGTCTCGAGTTGTGCAGGAGTTTCCCAGTCCCAACTAGGACCTCCGCCGAAAAAAAAACTTTTCACTCGTGACACCGCCCGGAATCGCCGTGCGAAACTCACTTCCTGCCTTGAGGAGAAGCAGGATCCAGCTCCGGCCAGGGGAACCCGGAAAAGCAGCTCCGCGCGCGCCGGGAAGGGAAGAGGGAGGGGTGTCCGCCGAGAGCCTCCGGCTGCGGGCGAGCAGCGCGCCCCGCACGCCGGCCGGCGGGGACCAAGACGCCGCCGGAGCGCTCGGCGAGCCTCGGCCGCGCTAGGCCGCCACCTCCTCCTCCTCCTCCTCTCCGCCGCCCCCAGAGCTGGGCGGCGGGGTTATTGTCTCGATAGCGCCTGCCGCGCCCTTCGCCCGCGTCGGCGCCGCCGCAGCCGCCCGGAGCCAAGGGGCCGGGCAGGCTCGATGGCGGCCCCCTCCAGGGCCGTCCGTCGGGCCGTCCGTTCTTCCGTCCGTCCCTCTCCGCCTTCCCTACTCGCCCTCGAACCCTCTTCTCCCTCTCCCTCTCCCGTTTTCCCGCCGCCGTCCCTCCGCTGTCTCCCTCGTTCTTCCCCAGCGGCGGCGACTCCCCCGAGAACTGCAGGGGGTGGGGGCAGGCGGCCGCTTGGTCTCCTCAGGAGCTCGCGGGGCCGCGGCAGGGACCGAGGCTGCGTCCCGCGCCGCCGCGCCACATTCACTCGAGCGAGAGGCTGCGAGGGGAGGGGAGGGAGAGAGAATAGAAAGGAGGAGGAACGGGGCTGGGGCGGAGGGAAACTACAGCCTCACAGGCCGCGGCAGCCACAGCGCCACCGCCCCGCCGGCGAGGGGGGAAGAGGCTGCGCGCGGCGGCTCCACGGCGGGGGCGGGGCGGCCTCCTGCCTGCTTCGCCCCAACCGCCAACAGCCGGGCTGGAGGCCGGCGCGAGCCAGTCAGCGCGCGGGGGTGGCACGGGCCGACGTCGGCTGCTGCGGCTGGGGGTGGCGGGGGGCGACGCGCCGAGGCCCGTGGGGGAGGGGCCGGCGGCGGCGGCGGCGGGTTCGCGTGCGAGTCGCTGCGTGAGGCCGGCTCTGGCCCAGGCCCCCAGAGGCCTGCCTGCCGGGCCCCAGCCCGCTCCTCGACCCCGCACACACCCGCTCCTGAGCACCCGAGGTGGGGATGCCGCCCCGGCCGATTGAGTTTCTTCGTACGACAGTAATCGGTGCAAAGGAGTTCAAGTCCAGCCCCGATTTTAAGGCAGCAGGTATCTCTTTCAGCTGCAGCACCCCAACTTCCTCTAATGGCACGCTCAGGTTGCAGGAAACCGCTAAGGCAGCTTGGCTGAGCTTCCCACGGCGGTCCTTTAAGCTTGCTCGCACAGCAATGCAGCTCCAAGTCTCAGCCTCGCACCGGCGGGGAGACAAAGCTGGCGCGGAGAAGGCGAAAATGGCCCGCGAAATTGCCTCAAGATAGTGCCTTTGTTAGAGAAAACATTGGATACCCTACGAGTGCAACGCAGGCTTCCAACCCCATAGGTTTCTGTGGTGCAGCCGTTGCTTTGCGCCGGTCCTAATAATTCAGCCTGGCAGGGTTTGCGTTTATTGAGGAGAAAGACTCAAGCATTCTGTCAACACATATGGCATAGAAAGTCTCAACCATAACATTGCACAGTTTTTTGCAGTTACTACTTTAAATATGTTCACAGACAAGATGACAGCCTTGCTTTACCCAGAAAAGGAATATAGCAAAGCATCCTCCACCCTCATTCTGTGTATTTAACTGTGTACAGTGGTGATAATTAGCCTTTGGGTCCCTGAAGTCACTGCTTCAGTTATTCCATCTGTATTCCAGAGATAACTATTTATTACCAAGTTTAAATAAAGTGCTTTGTGCCTTACAGATAATGTTGGGCTGACACCCAAAGGAAAGTCCGGCAAAGAATTATTTAGCAAAGTGAGGTGTACACTAAAACTTGAAAAAACCTCTAAAGATATTCTAGTCATTTCGTTAGGGTTGGAGCATTTTAACTATTTTTAGAACTGCTGGAATTAGTACAAGTAGTAACTAGTTCCCTAGCATAGAGCAGAAGTTGAAGGTTTACAGATTGTACCAAAGTGTTCAAGTATATTCGGTGCTGAATTAGAGGTAAGAGCATTGACTGGAAGCTAGGAAACAGCAAGCAGGTATACTAGTAAAAGCTGGCTATTTTATGTGACTATGAAACTTAACTGTTGCATGAAAAGGTAAAGTTAGAGCATATCGTACAAGCTGTTCTTAATCATCCCACAAAAAAATGTCTTCCACTTTTAAAAACTGGTTTGAATCTGGTCAGAACTTAGTAGCATAGCCCTGAACTGAAAGGATCACTCTCCTAATCATCTAAGAATGGAGTATCTCCTGCACCAGTGGGAAGCCATCTGGATTTTTTTTTAAGAGACAGTCTCACTTTGTCTCCCTGGGTAGAATGCCGTAGCATCACAGCTCACAGCAACCTCCAGCTCTTGTGCTTAGGCCATTCTCTTGCCTCAGCTGCCGGAGTAGCTGGGACTACTGGCGCCCATCACAATACTGGGCTATTTTTGTTGCAGTTTGGTCACGGTCTGGGTTCTAACCTGCCACCCTCAGTATATGGGGCTGGCGCCCTACCCAGTGACCCACAGGTGCTGCCCAACCTTCTGGGTTCTGTGTTGCATCTTGTCTCAGTTTGATTCAAGACTCTTTTAAAAGTGGTACCCTAGATTCCAGTAAACCTACCCCTCTCCTCCAAGCCTAAATAAGTAGGACGAAACCACTTCTTGTAGGCTAAGACTTGGCCCTGGTCCCATCCTTTATTTATTTAAACTCATACTCAGGACCAATTCAGGCTAGAAAAGTTCCTATGATCAAAACCCCTTCTTCAACTAAACTGAAATTCTGCCATTATAGTTTTATCCCTTTAAGTAGTTTATTTCTCTAGCACAAAACCATAATCCTGGGAATGGAAATATTTTAAGCCTTATTAGTCATTTATACCTAATTCATCAGATTGTTTCCCTAAAGCAGCTTTAGACAGGGGAAAAATGGAGCTAACGTTTGCTGAGGCTGAGTAGATAGGTGAGGGAAATGTGTTCTCATTCCTTAGAGCAATATATAGAGAGTATAGACAATAAATCTTTATCATAGGATTAGATAAGTCCTGCTTACTCATACTATGAGAAGGAGCCCCCCCTAACACTGACCTTAAAAGGAGAAAAGCCAGGATGCACTAGTCAATGTAGTCGTCCCTTGAACAACACGAGGGATAGGTGTGCTGACCTCCCCAGGTGTATAAATTTTGACTCCCCAAAAACTGAATTACTAATAAGACTACTACTGACTAGAAGCTTTACCAAAAAATAGTCAATTAATGCGTATTTTGTATGTTATAGGTACTGTCATCTTAAAGTAAGCTAGAAAAAAGAAAGTGTTACTAAGATAATTATAACAGGGAGGGAGGGCACGGTGGATTGCACCTAGCACTCTGGGAGGCCAAGACAGGTGGATTGCCTGATCTCACAGGTTCCAGACCAGCCTGGGCCAAAGTGAGACCTCATCTCTAAAAATAGCCAGGCGTTGTGGCAGGTGCCTGTAGCCCCAGCTACTTGGGAGGCTGAGTTAAGAGAATCCCTTGAGTCCAAGAGTTTGAGGTTGCTGTGAGCTATGACACTACAGCACCCTACTGAGAGCGACAAAGTGAGACTCTGTCTCAAGAAAAAAAAAAAAATCATAAGAGGCCTAGTGTGGTGGCTCACACCTGTAATCCTAACACTCTGGGAGGCCAAGGCAGATGGATCACCTGAGCTCGGGAGTTTAAGACCAGCCTGAGCAAGAGTGAGATCTCATCTCTACTTAAAATAGAAAAAAAAATAGTTGGGCTTTGTGGCAGGTGCCTGTGGTCCCAGCTACTTGGGAGGCTGAGGCAAGAGGATTGTTTGAGCCTAAGAGTTTGAGGTTGCTGTGAGCTATGATGATGCCCTGGCACTCTACCCAGGGCTATCCATTGAGACACTGTCTCCAGAAAAAGAAAAGAAAGAAAGAAAATCATAAGGAAGAGAATATATTATACATTCACAGCATTATACTGTATTTTTCAGGATAGTAAGTTTAGTATGTTTACAAGATAAATCATCTATCTAAAATGGCAGGCAACTGCAGCTGTTAATCTCAAGCTACAGTACATGTCAAGCAATTCAACTTTTCCTTGTAATGTCCCAACTTCTCTGTGCTTCTTGGAAGTACTTCCAGCATCACTAGCGGCACTTTGAGTGGGTCCTGTGGTGTTATTATGCAAGAACTGTGAGAGATCACTTTTTACTATAATACAAAATTTACTGGAGAGATGAACTACTCAAGTGGAGATGATTGGCATCACCCAGTATTTAAGTAGATACTTGAAACACTTCAGCTCACTGAATGGCATAAGAAGGTAGCTACAAAATATTATAGTGGTACAGTATATACTGTAGTTAATGTTATACAGTTATGATTTAATATTGCATCTTTACATTTGTTCACATTTGTCTCCACTGCAAAAGGTACCATGTAAGTTTTGTCTGCAGGCTTTTTCAAATTGGTGCAAATCTCCAAAAAATTTCTACACAGCAATCCGCATAGTTCAAACCCAAGTCATTCAAGGGTCAACAGGAGTTATCAATTTTGTCAAATGTTTCTTTAATATACCCTGTATAAAATACCCTCCCAAGAATGCTGCATTTGTGCTCATACAGAAGGGTAATATGACAGCCATATGATCAGGGTATTCGTTAATAAGAAATAGTGATTCTTGTTTGTTATTCATCGCTGACTATTTAGTTCTAACTCATATGAGCAGCATGCACAGATATGGCCAAATCTTCCATTCGTTCCACAAGGCATTCCTATTCTGTGCTTACAGATTAGTTTCCTTTGAAAATCCTCCTATAGGACCTTGAACTAAGATGGAGACTTAACTTTTCAATTATTATTAAAAGGAGAACTAAAACCCTACCTTAAACAAGGCTGCGTAGCTGTGATTCTGTAATGATTAACTGAATTTGAAGTCCACCTTAGAGAGTAAGCTAATAAATGTTTATTGATAATATAGCTTCATCTTCCCCATATAATTTTATCTTCCCTGTTGCGATACTCTAAATCAGTGGTTCTCAGCCTTCCTAATGCCGCAATATATTTTCATTATTAAAAAGGGGTCGCGACCCACAGATTGAGAACCACTGCGTCTAAATGATTCTCTGAAAGGCAGGAAATCTTTTCTTTGGGATTCTCCTTTCCTATGGCTGGTCTCAGGGAAGAAATTACTGTCAGAGATAAGCCACTTCATCTGAAGGAAAGCCTAAAAGGCCTTAAGCATTCCAGGGGATGTACACAGCATCCATCAGGGGAAAAAGTGCTCTGAGAGCCTAACCACTATTTTAAAAAGGAACCCCCCTGTCATTTCTTCCATGCTGGCCAAGACATTGTGTTAAAGCCTTGGGGAGACAAAGATAGCAGAGGTCAAGGAACAGTTTGGGATGATAATTCTTTCCTTCTTTCTCAAACACTGCTAAAGAATTGGTTACCTAAAAACAAAATTTTTATCAGAGTAGTATTTGGAAAAAAATGAATCCTCAGGCTATATTAGGGTTAGATTCAAAAGAAGTCTAGAAGCATTGAATCAGTTAAGTCAAAATGCACTATAACATGTATTTTTAATAGGACTTGAATTCCCCATTTTCACTTGCACCTTAGGAAGTGAAATTGATGGACAGGGCAGGAGAAGGTGGCAAGTCTGTGAGAAAAAGATTCTTTGACTCAAAAAAGATAGTATACTCAGGAACCAATATTAATGGTTTCATAGTACTTTGGGAATGGAATCACTTCTCCCCAAACATGTTTCTACCTTTAAAGCACATTTTCAGTAATATTTTATGAATCATAAGTCTGCCTCTGTTTGTGAAGTTTTCTGAAATGTTTTGAAGTCTTTTTACCCTGGTATATGCTTGACAATCTTTTTTTGTCTATACTATACATTTTGTAAGGTAGCAAAGTTAAATTTCTTTCAGCTGTCTTATGAATTTTTTAAATGTGGGGAGAAAATAAATAAGGCATACTGATTATTTGTATTGCTTCTGAAGCAACTTTTCAAATTAGAAACATGGCCACTGAGTGACCTCAAGCAACTTCCAGAATGCCTACTATAAACATAAACTTGAGCTTCCTCGTCTCTAGAATGGGCACTATAATACTAATTGCATTAAGGATTACTAGGAAAACTAAATGGGGCAATGCTGGTGAAGTGTTTAGCATACTTAAAAGTGTTAGCTATTGGATGGTGCCTGTGTCTCAAGGAGTAGGGTGCCAGCCCCATATACCAGAGGTAGTGGGTTCAAACCCAGCCCTGGCCAAAAAAACTGCAAAAAAAAAAAAAAAAAAAAAAGTGTTAGCTATTATTAGTACTGTACTTTTTTTTTTTCTTTTTTAGAGATGAGAGTCTCACTATGTTGCCCAGGCTGGAGAGCAGTGGCTATTCACAAGTGTGATAAAACTGCACGTCCACTTCAAACTCATGGGCTCAAGCAATCCTCCAAACTCAGCTTCCAAGTAGTTGGGACTATAGGTACAAGCCACCGCACCCAGCCTACTCTTTTAAAATGCATCGATAATATGTACTATGCTTCTGTCATATCTAAGGTGTTCATACTGTCTATCATCCAAACTAGGATGCTTTGAGAATGAAAGCAGATATTACTAATAATTACACAGAGACAACAAATGCAAAACCAGAACTGTTCTGTTCTGGGCCAACTGGGACAATAATTTCCAACCCTATTGCTGCCTTCTGATCCACTTCCCCTCTCCAGTCCTTATAGTATGAATCATAATCAATTTCTATCATAATATGCATACCTCTTTCCAAACCATAGCAATATTAAATCAACAAAAGTGGTCTACTTAGACTTCTGTTAGGCTGCTTACTGCCCTTCAGTGCAAGTTTTCACTCAAGAATGTTATTTGCCTTTGAAAAATTGTAATTTCTTACTCACTTAAGCTCACACTTAATAAGCTTACACTCTCTGTAGTATTTTATTTTAAAAAACTGTTTAGCATCAAAAATGTCATGGAAAATAGCCAATATATGGATATTAAACATAATTTGAGGCATGGTAGGAGGTTAAATACCCTGCTCTAAAATGTCAACTGTGTTGCATAAAAACTTTCTTTTTTATTTTATTTATTTATTTTTTTAATTATTGGGATTTACTTTTATTCTTTTTTTTTTTTTTTTTTTTTTTTTCCAGTTTTTGGCTGGGGCTGGGTTTGAACACACCACCTCCACATATGGGGCCAGCACACTACTCCTTTGAGCCACAGGCACCACCCAAAACTTTCTTTTTTAGTTAAGCATCATATCCTTTCTATTTCAAAGTCAGAGTAAATCTTCTCTGTATTGTCAAAGACTACCATATCATAACTTGAATACTGGATAAAACTCACATAAGTCTGGTCAAACCAGTATTTGGAAAATGTGATTTTTCAATTGGATTTGCTAAAATAATTCTGAATATGAGGGCCAGCATGCGTTGGCTCACGCCTGTTACCCTAGCGCTCTGGGAGGCAGGGGCAGGTGATTTGTTTGAGCTCAGAAGTTTGAAACCAGCTGGGGCTGGCAGGTTCAAACCCAGCCTGGGCCTGCAACCAAAATATAGCCGGGTGTTATGGCAGGTACCTGTAGTCCCAGCGACTTAGGAGGCTAAGGCAAGAGAATCACGTCAGCCCAAGAGTTTGAGGTTGCTGTGAGCTGTGATGCCACAGCACTCTGCCAAGGGCAACATAGTGAAACTCTGTCTCAAAAAAAAAAAAAAAAAGAAAAGAAATTTATTTTATGGGAATCGACTGCAAATTTCCTTCAAAAATACTGATATACATTATAACATTTCAGGGTGGCACCTGTGGCTCAGTGGGTAGGACGCTGGCCCCATATATCAAGGGTGGCGGGTTCAAACCCAGGCCCCAGCCAAACTGCAACAAAAATATAGCTGGGCATTGTGGCGGGCACCTATAATACCAGCTACTTGGGAGGCCAAAGCAAGAGAATTGCCTAAGCCCAGAAGCTGGAGGTTGCTGTGAGCTGTGTGAGGCCATGGTACTCTACCCATGGCGATAAAGTGAAACTCCATCTCTACAAAAAAAAAAATTATATCAAAATGTTTTCTCTCTTTCTGTTTTTCTCTAGTCCGGTCCTTTGTTTTTTGCTTTTTTGTTTTGCTTTGTTTTGTTTTTTGAGACAGTCTCACTTTGTTGCCCTCGGCATCACAGCTCACTGCAACCTCAAAGTCTTGGGCTTAAGTGATTCTCTTGCCTCAGCCTCCCAAGCAGTTGTGACTACAGGTGCCCACCACAATGCCCAGCTATTTTTTGGTTGCATTTGTCATTGTTGTTTGGCAGGTCCGGGCTGGGTTCAAATCAACAAGCTCCAGTGTATATGGCTGGCGCCCTAGTAGCTGAGCTACAGGCTCTGAGCCCACTCCTTTGTTTTTATGCCATTAGTGTCAACCATCAGAGGAATTATATATTATTTTAGTTTTCTTAGTTTTTATTGACTTCTAATTTTTTTGTTTTTCTAGTTCTCTTCTAAGATGGATGCTGAATTTCACTTCTTTCTTCCTCTTAAAATTCCTTCTGAGACTTTTTTGTTTTCATATATGAAAGTTAATATAGTATATCTTTCATATTTCCTGTTATACAGCATACCAAACTATTAATAGAAATATCATACAGCATACCAAACTATTAATAGAAATATCATTTTCCTTCCAAAGAATATTTATGTATTTATGCTTCCTTATTTAAAAATAAATATGTAGGGTAGGGAAGAAATAGTTTTCATAGTTTTCAAATACTTTATTTTATGATTTTCAACATAATTTTTGTCTTTTTTTTTTTTTTTTATACATGGGCTTTCTCTGTTGCATGGGCTAGAATGCCATGATGTCACCATACCTCACTGCAAGCTCAAATTCCTGGGCTTGAGTGATCCTCCTGCCTCAGCCTCCTGCCTCAGCCTCCCAGAGTGCTAGGATTACAGGTCTGAGCCACCGCCCCCAGGCTTTTTTTTTTTTTTTTTTTTTTTTTTTGGTTTTTGCTTTTTTTCTCAGGCACCCGGGGGGAGAGTCCCCGGGTATCATAGCTCATAGCAACCTCAACTCTTGGGCTCAAGCAATCCTCTTGCCTCAGCCTCCTGAGTAGCTGGGACTACAGGCGCCAGCCACAACATCTGGCTAGTTTTAGAGACGGTGTCTCACTGTTGCTCAGACTGGTCTCTAACTCCTGAGCTCAAATGATCCATCTCAGTCTCCCGGAGTGCTAGGATTACAGGCGTGTGCCACTTGTCCAGCTGATTTTTCTTTCTTGATATTTTACTTCATTTACCTGGTATCTGGCCACCCTACGTTATAGATAACTGACTTTATTTATTTAGGGACAGAATCTCATTCTGTTGCCCTGGCTAGAGTTTGTGCCTATCATTACAGCTCACTGCAACCTCAAACTCCTGGGCCCAAGCAATCTTCCTGCCTCAGCCTCAAAAGGACCAAGAACTATAGGCCTGTACCACTGTTCCTGACTAATTTTTCTATCATTGTAGAAATAAGGTCTTGCTTTTGCTCAGACTTGTCTCGAACTCCTGGTTGCAAACAATCCTATCACCTTGGCCTCCCAGAGTGCTAGAATTATAAATGTAAGTCACCAAACCTGGATAATAACTGACATTTTTATTTTATTTTCTATATTCTATATTAATGAAACCTAACCCATATTTTTTTTTTCTTTCTTTTATTTTTTGTGGTATTTACTGGTTATAGCAATCTTTTTTCTTCTTACGTTTTTTCTTTTAAAGAGCCAGATTTTATTGTCTCGTCCATGGTGGAGTACAGTGGCTACTCACAGATGTGATTCCATTACTGATCAGCAAAGGAGTTTTTGTTTTTTCTTTCTTTCTTTCTTTTTTTTTTTTTTTTTGGCTGGGGCTGGGCCTGAACCCGCCACCTCCAGGATATGGGGCCAGCGCCCCACTCCTTTGAGCAACAGGCGCTACCCAGCAAAGGAGTTTTTTGACCTGCTCTTTTTCTGACCTGGATCAGTTCACTCCTCTTTAAGCAAGTTAGTGATCCCCTACTCTTAAGAGGTCACCACACTGTGCTCGGCGCCTGTGGCTCAAGTGGCTAAGGTGCCAGCCACATACACCTGAGCTGGTGGGTTCGAATCCAGCCTGGGCCCACCAAACAACAATGACGGCTGCAACCAAAACATAACCGGGCGTTGTGTGGGGCACCTGTAGTCCCAGCTACTTGGGAGGCGGAGACAGGAGACTTGCTTGAGCCCAGGAGTTTGAGGTTGCTGTGAGCTATGATGCCATAGCACTCTACCGAGGGCAACAACTTGAGGCTCTGTCTCAAACAAACAAAAAAAGAGTATAAGAGGTCACCACACTGATACCAATCTTAGGGTGGACACTTGATTGACATAGTGCACTACAATTCAGAAGTCCCAGGCTCAAGTGATCCTCCTGTCTCAACCTCCTGCATAGCTAAGACTACAGGCATGTGCCACATGCCCAGCAAAGAAATGCTTTCTCATCAATATTGTCATCTTTTTAAAAGTTCAGACACTGGCATTAGCGTTTATACTAACTGTTGACCTTGGATAAATCATTTAATCTGTGTAATAGTTTATGATCTATAAGATAGAATAAATCCTACCTAATCTATTTGATAGGGTTCTTATGGGCACTAAACAAGATGATGAACATGAAAGCATACTATCAATACTACAAATAAAAGGCATCTTTTTTCTCATATCAGTAGAAATACAAGTCATTATTATCATAAAATATCATAAGCCATATTAAATGTCCATTAACATAGTAGCTCTCTAATAGGCATACTTTAGATTACATCTTATATATAAAATGAAATGTCTATTTTTTTTTTAGAGATGGGGTCTTGCTCTTATTTAGGCTGGTTTCAAATTCCTGGCCTCAAATGATCCTCCTGCCTCAGCCTCTCAAAGTGCGAGGATTATAGGCATGAGCCATTGTGTCCAGTTGCAGTGTCCATTCTTTATAAAGTTTATAACCGATAAGAAGAGGTTGGTATAAACTCATCAATTTTATATTAAAAATTAAAATTATTGCATTAATCTAGATGCCAAAATTCAGAAATTTTGATAATTCAGACAGTAGCTAGATTTTACACTATGAAAATATGGCTAGGTAACTGAGAAGTGTTAGTTTCAGGGAGAATGTTTGACCTACTTAAAATAAGCTTTTTAAACTCTAGAATCTGAGAATTTTCAGTAATGATTGAATAAGCAGGAAAAGATTTTAGAGGTCATCATATTTCTAATTAAACTACATTTTATGGCTGAGGCGACTTAGATTTCAAGACTTGCCCAAAGTCACAATACCGGTTAATAACAAAACCATAATTAGAACTCAGTTCTCTCCCACCTTGTTTGATGTTGCCACCACATTAACAATTCAAGTGCAGAACAACCCAGAACTCATTGAAGAAAAATTTGACAGAACTGCTTAAGTTATTTAAACTCCTGTTGGCAAAAGATACCCCAAAAAATTTAAAAAATAAATCACAATGTAAGAGACAAGAAACAATAGTTAATATCCATAGTAAAGAGCTCTTATAAATCCAAAGAAAATAGCAATCCAACTGAACTATTTACAAAAAGACATAAACCAGCTGTTCACAAAAAAGAAATATAAAGCACCAATAAACATTTGAAAACATGTAAGGACTTTAAAAATCCGCATGAGAAGTAACCCCAATTAAGAACCAGGATAAGGGGTGGTGCCTGTGGCTCAAAGGAGTAGGGCACCGACCCCATACCCCGGAGGTGGATGGGTGGTGGTGGGTTCAAATAGCCCTGGCCAAAAACTACAAAAAAAAAAAAAAAAAAACCAGGATAACTGAAACTCCAGCCAGCTTTCATGGCTCTTATTGTAGTTGGAGTGATGATTGTTTTTCAGTTCTCTCAAGCAAAAAGAACTCCACTGGGCTGTAATCAAAAGGTGCTCCCATGACCTGGGCAGAAAGGGAAGTGAATCAATCTGATGACTGTATTAAACTGGCTTAATCCCAGAAACAAGACAAGGGTCTCTGTGGTGCTACTCTTCATGAACTTCGGTAGGGAAGTTCATGGCACTTTTTGAGGAAGCATGGAACATTTGAGAAAGTACCATCTCAAAAGAGTCAGGCCGAAGGATATACTGGTAAACTCCTCCTTGGACATACTCCTCTAGGCCAGAACCACTCCGCTCCTGGGTATGGTGTTTGCTGTGGTTTACCCAAATTCCAGTGACTATATACTTTGCAAACCACTGATTTTAAGACACTAGGTGCCTCAAAATAAGGACTGAACAGTGTGAGATGGCCACAAATTGTTCTAGCAAATCAAAAGTGTTGTCTGTGTAATAAGTGTAAGACTCTGAAGGGAATTAATTGTAAAATTCTCCCCGGCTGATGTGTTAAGGTTCTGTCAGGGCTGTGGATCCAAAGATGCAAGTGCAGGAGGAGGGGTGGAAGAAGAAGAAATATTTCTCTTTCTGCCTTTATTTATAACGTGGACTTTCTCTACTATTTACATTTCCTTGAATTTGCTTCTTATCAACTATTATAAAGACAAATAAAAGAGAAAAAATTGGAGACCAGGTAGAAGAAGTCAAAAAATTATGTTACGAAGGCTTGACATAACTTTTAGAAAAGACTAAAGCAGACCTAAAACTAGAAATAGAAATAAAATATTTTTAAAAGATTGAAGTAAGTTTTCAGAGAACAAGAGATGAGGAGAGAGAACATGTAAACGAGCAAGTGGAGTAAAAAAGTATTTAGGTGGGCGGTGCCTGTGGCTCTGTGAGTGGGGCGCTGGCCTCATATACCCAGGGTGGCAGGTTCAAACCCGGCCCCATCAAACTGCAACAAAAAAACAACCAGGCATTGTGGCAGGTGCCTGTGGTCCCAGCTACTTAGGAGGCTGAGGCAAGAGAATTGCCTAAGCCCAAAAGCTGGAGGTTGCTATGAGCTGTGACGCTACAGCACTCTACTGATGGCGATATAGTGAGACACTGTCTCTTAAAAAAAAAATAAAATATTTAGGGTTAAACTTTCCTCAAAGCCAAAAAATGAGATTAATTTCAATATACTATATACATGGGGTTGGAGGGGGAGAATTAGGTAAAAATAAATAAACAAAAGGCACTGACATGAAGAAAAGGATAAAGTTTTTTTTATTTATAATATAAAATAAAACAAGAACAACTCTGAATTTGTTAAAAAGAAAGAAAATGACTAGGAGCCATTTGTTTCCTAAGTGAGTCTAACTAGGAGACAGGGTCCTGCTGCACCAGGAGCCTCTTGGGTAGAGAGTTAATGAAACAGAGGGTCCCTCTGAAGCCTCCCTGGGCCCCTTATGTTCGTGGCTCCTAAGAGTTCCTCTCAGCTATGTATTGAAGCAAATATCTGACTTCTGAAAGCTCAAACTGCTGCAGCTGATTCAAGTAGCAGAGCCAGGCCTCTGCAAACTTCTCCCAAGCCTTCTATCCCTCCTCTTCTTCAATACATTCTTATCAGAGTAATAAATTATGATGGCAGTTAATAGGTAATCTGCCAGTGCAAGATTATGTAGCCAAGAAGTTGCAGAGCTGGAATCTGAACCCAGCAACCTGAGATGACAGTGTAAACACCAACCATAAAAATGTATGTAACCCTGTAACTGCTTTTAATGCCTGCACCAGTAGATCTTCCCCATCATATATAAGCCACCATTTTCACTTTTAGTCATTGGGGAATTTTTCATAATCCATAAACTTCTGTCAAATAAAAAGTTTTAATTTCATCTTAAAATACTTCCTATCTCTTCATCTTCCTCTTCTGCTCCTTTAAAACAAAACCTGGTCCCTTTCTCTTCCCTTTTCTCTGGCTATATAGGCAACAGGTATACATTGTAGAAAATAAAGGGTTTACAAAGTATACAAAGGAGGTCAAAAAATTCCATCAACTACCAACAGCTACAAGACCCTGATAATAGTTATTGTTCACATGTCCCAGGGGAACGGTATAGCCAGGTGATTTTAAGGCCCTTGCTCTGGAACATATTGGTCACTTTTGGGGAGCAACAATAAGTGATTGTGCAAGAATCATAACTATAGTCACATCTTTTTTTTGTGCAATTGAATGAAAAATGAGCCCTTCATTCTAATTTGGTTCTGCAATAGCTTGCCTTGAGGTAAAGATATGTGTTTTCTCTTAACTTCGTTTATAACATTCCATCTTACTAAAAATCATTTGCAATGGAATTTTTCTAGTACCCATGCTTTATATGTGTGTAATGAAATAAAAACAAGTTTTCAGAACTGATATACTAAGTGGTCTCTAAGATCTTGGTATTTTTCTCTTTTCCTTCAATGTATAATAGAACTGATTGATGCCTCTCAGCCACTAGGGGAGAAAGTAGTTTTAAAATCATTACTAACATAAATTTCCATCCACAGACTCTTCCTTTTACTTTCTTACACCTCCTCATTTAAAATCTTTTGTGTTTAAAAGTATGTAACAACCCTAAAAGAAGTGAAAAACCCTAAAAGAAGTGAAAAACCAGACTATTAACTCACTGTGTAATCCCTGCACAGACTACAACCCCTTTCAGTGGGAAGCCAAGCTCTGCCAAGAGTAAGGAGGATTGCAGTTTAAACATTACAGGGTCAAGTTCAGCATTTGTTCCATTCACAGACTCCCACTGACATCAGTGAGAGTTTTGTGCATAGTAGAATTTCTTCCTCAGTTAAATGATGTTGGCAATGCCTTCTATTTTGCAAGGCCATATTTTACAAAGAACATAATAAAGAAAATATATGTAGAACTCCTCTTTTTCTTTCCCCGTGCTTATTATTAATTTTAATAAAATGTCATTATAGGACATGTTTTAAAACATAAGTCATTTTGTAGAGAATAGGAAGAGACTTTTACATGGATCTAGACTCTGTTGTTCGTAATATTCGGGTTTTTTAGGTGTATCTGTGATATAAAAAATACAATTGAATTCAGTCAACAGCTTTTGAACCTCTGAAGTTTTATGCCCTATGATATATTATAATTGACTGATTGGGAACACGGAGTTCTTAAGCTTCTTAGACCAACATATGTAGAGCTAAATATCAATTCCACAAATAACCCTAGGTAATAAAGGTTGCTAAATAGGAAAAGTGAAGGCACTATAATTTATACAGTTGTTGGAAGGATAAACAATCTGTATTAGTGAAGAGTTAGAACACCATGACATAATTTTATTCTTAATTTTGTTGTTGTTGTTGTTGCAGTTTAGCCGGGGCCAGGTTTGAACCTGCCACCCTCGGTACATGGAGCCGGCACCCCACTCACTGAGCCACAGGCACCACCCAATTCTTTATTTTTATTAAGTTTTTTTTTTTTTTTTTTTTGTTAGAGACAGAGACTCACTTCATTGCCCTTGCTAAAGTGCTATGGTGTCACAGCTCACAGCAACCTCTAGCTCTTGGGCTTAGGTGATTCTTGCCTCAGCCTCCCAAGTAGCTGGGACTGCAGATGCTGCCACAATGCCTGGCTATTTTTTGTTACAGTTTAGCCAGGCCGGGTTTGAACAGGCCACCCTCTGTATATGGGGCCAGCACCCTACTCACTGAGCCACAGGTGCCGCTCTTATTCTTAAGGAATATAGTAGCATGAGTGAAAATTTTAAAAGTATTTTATTATTTATTTATTAAGACAGAGTCTTACTTTGTAGCCCCTGGTAGAGTACTGTGGCATCATAGCT
The DNA here is from genome assembly GCA_963574355.1 of Loris lydekkerianus. NCBI lineage: Eukaryota > Metazoa > Chordata > Mammalia > Primates > Lorisidae > Loris > Loris lydekkerianus. Next base: position 17,638 of record CAUYPK010123929.1, on the reverse strand, counting down.
CATAGCAACCTCAGACTCCTGGGCTCAAGTCATTCTCTTGCCTTAGCCTCCCGAGTAGCTGGGATTACAGTTTCCTGCCCCACACCTGGGTAAATAATTTTGATAAATAGTCATAATTTAATAATTATCCCATTGTTTATGTTACATATAATTTTAAGGGAACTTTTAGTTTGATAAAAATAGCTATAGGTGGCCAGGTGCAGTGGCTCACGCCTGTAATTCTAGCATTCTGGGAGGCCAAGGTGGATGGATTGCCTGAACTCATGGGTTTGAGACCAGCCTGAGCTAGAGCAAGACCCCCATCTCTAAAAATAGCCAGGTGGCTCGCGCCCATTTCTCAGTGGTTAGGGCACCAGCCACATATACCAAGGCTGGTGAGTTCGAACCCACCGGGCCTGCTAAACAACAATGACAAATGCAACAAAAAAATAGCCAGGCATTGTGATGGGGACCTGTAGTCCCAGCTACTAAGGAAGCTGAGGCAAGAGAATCGCTTAAGCCCAAGAGTTTGAGGTTGGTATGAGCTATGATGCCATGGCACTCTACCAAGGGCAACAAAGTGAGACTCTGTCTCAAAAAAATAGCTATAGGCATTATATGATTAACATTTCCATGAGTTTGGGAGAATTAACATATCAACTGACATTACAAATGAATTATAGTATCTAATATCATAATTTAAGGTTTTTAAGACTTAAAAAGGAGGCTAGGTTCTGTGGCTCTTGCCTGTAATCCTAGCACTTTGCGAGGCCCAAGCAGAGGATCTCTTGAGCCAGAGTTGGAAATCAGCCTGAGCAACGTGCCAAGACCCCCTCTAAAATAGAAAAATTAGCTAGGTTTGGGGGTGTACACCTGCAGTCTCAGTTAGTTAGGAGGCTGGAATAGGAGGGTTGCAGCACAGGAGTTAAAGATTACAGTGAGCTATGACACCACAGTACTCTTGCCCAGGCAACAAAGCAAGACTCTGTCTCAAAAAACAGAAAAAGACTTAAGAAAATCTGAGGTTTTTTTTTTTTTTTTATGGACGACAGAAATACTTTTGATTCAAAAATCTGGTGTATGTTTTGCTTATCTTCAGAAATATGTTAAAACAGATTGGATTCTAAACATATTAGTATTCTTTAAAAAGCTTTGGCATGATACGTTCATGCTTCACATAAGGGAGATGCTCTTATTTTTCTATTACTCAGGAAAGCTTTTAAAAAGGCAATCTGGGGAAGAAGAAAAGTGATAGTAAAACAAAACAGAATATGAAATGGGCACTCTTACTATTTTTTATTTTTATTTTTATTTATATATATATATATTTTTTTTTTTTTTTGCGACAGAGTCTCACTAATGTCACCCTCAGTAGAGTGCTGTGTCATTACAGCTCACAGCAACCTCAAACTCTTGGGCTTAAGCAATTCTCTTGCCTCAGCCTCCCAAGTACCTGGGACTACAGGTGCCCGCCACATTGCCCAGCTATTTTTTGGTTGTAGTTGTCATTGTTGTTTGGCTGGCCCAGCCTGGGCTTGAACCCATCACCTTCAGTGTATATGGCTGGCGCCCTAGCCACTGAGTTACAGGTGCCGAGCTGGCGCTCTTACCTACAAGGACTTACTCTGTTACCACCAAACATCACCCACTTGTAATAGTTTATGCTGAATTTTAGTATTCTAGAAAAATTCTAATCTTCTTTTATTATTATTTTTTAATTATTATTATTTATTTTATTTTATTTTATTTTTTTGCAGTTTTTGGCCAGGGCTGGGTTTGAACCCGCCACCTCCGGCATATGGGACCGGTGCTCTACTCCGTTGAGCCACAGGCGCCACCCTTCTTTTATTGTTTTTAATTTTTATTTATTTATTTATGTATTTTTTTGAGACAGAGTCTCACTTTGTTGCCCTTGGTAGAGTGCCACAGTGTCACAGCTCACAGCAACCTCAAACTCTTGGGCTCAAGCAAGTCTCGTATCTCAGCCTCCCTAGTAGCTGGGACTACAGGTGCCCACCACAACACCCGGCTATTTTTACAGACCAGTGTCTCCCTCTTGCTCAGGCTAGTCTCCAACCAGTGAGCTCAGGCAATCCACCCACCTCTGCCTCTCAGAGTGCTGGGATTACAGGCATGAGCCACTATACCCAGCCTCTATTCTTTTGAACTGTAATTGTGCCAGGCTTTTAATAGAGAATCATGAGATCAAACAAACTACTATTTATTAATGGTGTACTCAATCAATAGAAACTTTTGAGGAATTCAAACAGGTATTAGATATCATCAATATTTACAGAGTGTGTGGGTTGGGCCACATCTATGGTGCATATTTTTATCTATAATAAAAAAAAAAAATATTTACAGAGTGTGTATTATGGATCCAGTAATAGGCTGGGCATTTCACATGTGATATTTCATAAAGTAATTTAAATAATACCAAGTTATGAAGTTGTATGTATGTATGTATATGTATGTATTTTTTTTTTTTTTTTTTTTTGAGACAGAGTCCCACTATGTCACCCTTGATAGAGTGCTGTGACATCACAGCTCATAGCAACCTCAAACTCTCCGGCTTAAGTGATTCTCTTGCCTCAGCCTCCCAAGTAGCTGGGACTACAAGCACCTGCCACAGTGCATGGCTATTTTTTTGTTTGGCAGGCCCAAGTGGGGTTCGAACCTGCCAGCCTGGGTGTATGTGGGTAGCACCCTAACTGCTGAGCTACGAGTGCTGAGCCTATGTATTTATTTTTGAGATAAAGCCTCACTGTCACCCTGGGTAGAGTGCCATGGCTTTATAGCTCATAGCAATCTCAAACTCTCGTGTTCAAGTGATCCTCTTGCCTCTGCTTCCTGAGTAGCTGGAATTATAGGTGCTTACTACCAACACCCAGCTAATTTTTCTATTTTTAGTAGAGACAGGGTCTCGCTCTTGCTCACACTGGTCTTGAACTCTTGAGCTTAAGCAATCCACCCACCTCAGCCTCCCAGAGTGCTAGGATTACAGGCGTGAGCCACAACACCTGGCTTCCAAGTTATGAAGTTTTAGATAAATCCATAAAGTATATAGCAGTACTAAGAGGAATCAGTTGTCCCATAGCCTAGGGATCAGAAAAGTCCCCACTTATGAGTAACCACGACAGCTGGACTGGCAATTCTTTTGTGGCCTTCTGAGTTGGGTATTCATCACAACATGTATAAGGTTATTAAGGATGCCCACACAAGAGAAAAATTCAATTCAATTCAAGTTGGGCGGACAGAGAGGGGAAGAGGGAGGGTGATCAGTGTGCCCCCACTTAATGGGCACAATGTGAGAGTATATGGCCCACCTCCTGGGTGTGGGACACAACTACAACAGGGACCTTACCTAACAAATTCAAACATTGTAACCTAACCATTTGTACCCTCATGTTAATCTGAAAAAAAAATAATAATAAAGATACTATGGCTGGCAGTTTTTAAATATGTCCACAATTTTTTTTTTTTTTTGAGACAGTCTCACTTTGTTGCCCCCGGTAGAGTGCTATAGCATCACAGCAACCTCAAACTCTTGGTCTTAAGCAATTTTTTTGCCTCAGCATCCAGAGTAGCTGGGACTACAGGGACCCACCACAACACCCGACTATTTTTAGAGACGAGATCTCACTCTGACTCCAGCTGGTCTCGAACCAGTGAGCTCACACAGTTCACCAGCCTCAGCCTCCCAGAGTGCTATGATTTACAGGCATGAGCCACCCTGCCTGGCCCTGTCCTGTCCACCAATTTTTTGACACTAATCTTACCTCTTACCAAGAGGTACAATCTATGAACCCTGTCCTCGGAAATGAGGTAGCTTTTGATTCTGCTTCATTTTGTAAAGTACAGAAGAAACAATACTGTGTGACTTCACAGTGAGGGCATAAAAGGCAGTGCAGCTATACACAGGACGAGAAAGAGAGAGAGAGCATTCCCACCTGGCCAACCTCCAGCTTCTGTACCCTCCACTACCCCTAACTGTTACAGCCCCCATCCCATGAGAAACCAAGACCCAGAACTGCCCAGAGAAGCTCTTCCTAAATTTCTTCTCAGGAAAACTATGAGGTATAGTAAATGATAATTATAGTTTCAGTCAGCAAGTTTTGGGGTGATCCACAGCAATAATACCTAGAACAAGTATCAACTTTTTATTTTTAAAACAGTTTATACTGAAAATTTTATTTATTTATTTATTTTTAATTTTTTTTAGAGACAGAGTCGTACTTTGTCGCTCTTGGTAGAGTGCCGTGGCGTCACACAGCAACCTCCAACTTTTGGGCTTAGGTGATTCTCTTGACTCAGCCTCCCAAGTAGCTGGGACTACAGGCACCCGCCACAACGCCCGGCTATTTTTGTTTGTTTGTTTGCAGTTTGGCTGGGGCCAGTTTCGAACCTGCCACCCTCGGCATATGGGGCCGGTGCCCTACTCACTGAGCCACAGGTCCTCCCTATTTTTATTTTTGAGACACAGTCTCACTTTGTTGCCCAGTCTAGAATGCCATGGCATCAGCCTAGGTCACAGCAACCTCAAACCCTTGGGCTCCTGCCTTAGCCTCCTGAGTAGGTAAAACTGCAGGCCCTCACCACAATGCCTAGCTAATTTTTCTATTTTTGGTAGAGACAGGGTCTCTTTCTTGGCTAGTCTTGAACTAAACTCAAGGGATCTTCTACCTCATCTTCCCAGAGCGCTGGGATTGTAGGTATGAGCTTCTGTGCCTGGCCTCTAAAATGTTCTAAAGAAGAGAAATTATACAGTGAACTCTCACGTACATTATTCATACTCAGCGCTTGTTCAAATTTTTGTCACGTTGCTTCACCTGTTCCCCCTTTGTTTCTTTGCTAAAATATTTCTAACTGAATAGCAGATTTTGTGTTGTTTTTATAAAACTTTATTATGAATATCTAACAAATATAGAAAATTTCTTACATAACCAAAATCATTATCATGCTACAAAATTAACAATAATTCTCTAGAATTGTCTAAAAAATGTGCTTTTATGGTTGTTAGAATCGGGATCCTAACAATGTTCCCAAAGAGCACTTTGTGGCTGTGCCTCTCTTAGCCTCTTTGAGTCTAAAACAGTCACTCTTTTTTCCGTCTTTCCCCTGGCATCAAACTGTTGCAGAAACCAAATAAATTGCCTCAGGAATGTTTACTTTCTTTGTGGTATCATTTAACATGCTCCTTTATCCCTTGTAATTCCTGTAAATGAAATCTGGCTCTAAAGAATTGGTCATATTTAGGAGCAACTTTTATTCCCCACAAGGATACTTAGTAAATGTTGTGTGTTTCATAATGCATCACATCAGAAGGCACACATCTGGTTGTGCTACTTCTTGACATGCAAAAATTGATCAGTCATGTGCTGAAAGCCTTATCCCTCCTAGGAAGGTTCCCATCAGCTTTTCCTAATCATTTCATCCGATGATGATTATTGCCTGAGCAAACATTTCATCATTGCTGCTGAGTTGGTATTTCTTCTCAGCCTTTTCAGTTCATAATGCTAGGAAATATATATATTTGAAAAGGGAAAAAACTATCATAGTAATGATATTTCCTGTTCAAATTTAGCATTGAAGCAGGATAATCCTATAGGATTTTTAAATTTACATTCCTTGACTTTCTACTTGATTTGCTTATGCTGAAAATATTTATTCCTAATATCAGCATAATGACTTAATGCATTAATCTACAGTATTTTTTTTTTTTAAGTTTTGAAATGGCAATGTTGCCTTATCTTAATAATTAGGCTACAGGGCAGGGTGTGGTGGCTCACTCATGTAATCCTAGCACGCACTGGGAGGCCAAGGTGGGTGGATTGCTTGAGCTCAGGAGTTCTAGACCAGCCTGAGCAAGAGCCAGACCCTGTTTCTACTAAAAATAGAAAAACTAGCTTGGCATTGTGGCAGGAGTCTATAGTCCCAGCTACTAGGGAGGCTGAGGCAAGAAGATCTCTCTTTTTTTTTTTTGAGACAGTCTCACTATGTCACCATTGGTAGAGTGCTGTGGTGTCATAGTTCACAGCAACCTCAAACTCTTGGGCTTAAGCAATTCTCTTGCCTCAACCTCCCAAGTAGCTGGAACTACAGGCACCTGCCATAACGCCCAGCTGTTTTTTTGTTGCAGTTGTTATTATCGTGTAGCTGGACAGGGCTGGGTTTGAACCCGCCAGCTCTGGTGTATGTGGCCAGCACCCTACCCACTGAGCTATGAACACCACCTGTAAGAGGATCTCTTGAGCCTAACAATTTGAGGTTGCTGTGAGCTATGATGCCACTGTACTCAACACCAGGGCAACTGAGTGAAAGTGTCTCAAAAAAAAAAAACTTCTTAAATTATTAGAAAATAGAATTCATAATAGTATTCTATTTTACATATAGAAAAATATTTACAGAAGGAAAACTAGTGATAATAACTTTATATTAAAATATTAAAGCTAGGGGCGGTGCCTATGGCTCAAAGGAATAAGGTGCCAGCCCCACATACTGGAGGTGGCGTGTTTAAACCCAGCCCCGGCCAAAAACTGCAAAAAAAAAAAAACTAAAATATTAAAGCTAATTATTTCTGAAGAGTGAATTTTTTTTTTCTTTCTTTTTTTTTTTTTTAGAGACAGAGTCTCACTTTATTGCCCTCGGTACAATGCTGTGGTATCACAGCTCACAGCAATCTCTAACTCCTGGGCTTACGCAATTCTCTTGCCTCAGCCTCCTGAGTAGCTGGGACTACAGGCGCCCGCCACAACGCCCGGCTATTTTTTGTTGCAGTTTGGCTGGGGCCAAGTTTGAACCTACCACCCTTGGTATATGGGGCCAACACCCTACCCACTGAGCCACAGGCGCTGCCCAAGAAGGCTACAAACTCTAAATTAACCATTGAAAGATATAAACAGGAATAATAAATGCATATTCTTTTTTTCTTTCATTGCTGATAGTAAGTCAATATTAAATGTCCATTATCCTGGTTTACAAAGGGAAGCTGAAAGAGAGACTTCAGGGTAGCCCTGTGGCTCAAAGGAGTAAGGCGCCAGCCCCATATGCTAGAGGTGCTGGGTTCAAACCCAGCCCCAGCCAAGAACTGCAAAAAAAAAGAGAGATTTCAAAACAGAGGATAGCCATTAAATCATTCATACTTTAATTCACAATATATTTGTTAATTATAAATTGCTTCCCTACTTTATTTAGGCCAGGATTTATCAACTTTAATACTGTTGATGCTTTGGGTCAGATAATTTTTTTTTTATTGTGGAGGCTTTTCTGTGCATTGTAGGATATTACTAGCATCCATGACGTCTGGGATGAGAAGACAAAAGCACTCCCCGTTGTGACAACCAAACATGTCTACAGACGTTGCTAAAAGTCCCCTGGGGAGGCAAAATCTCTTTAGTTGAAAACCCCTGATTGACACCGATATCAAAATCAGTTTGTATTGGCTGGCTGCAATAGCTCAAACCTATAATTCTAGCACTCTGGGAGGCTGAGGTAAGAGGAGCGCTTGAGCTCAGGAGTTCAAGACCAACCTGAGCAAGTGTGAGACCCCCATCTGTACTAAAAAAAAAAAAAATAGAAAAAAATAACTGAGCCTTGTGGTATGCTTCTGTAGTTTAGCTACTTGGAAGGCTGAGGCAGGAGGATCACTTGAGCTGAGAAGTTTGATGTTGCTGTGAACTAGTCTGACACCAAAGCACAGTACTCTAGACGGGGCAACAGAGTAAGACTGTCTCAGAACAAAGCAAAATTAGTTTGCCTTTTCTGCTGGGCGTACACCAGCTGGTCAGTAGAGAAAGTAACCCAAGAGAGTACAAAAAGAAGCTGGCCCAGGACAAAGAAAATTTATTTCAGATAATCTGCAGTGTGGATAATCAACAAGTAATTCATGGGAATTAAATATAGGGCTGGGAGCATCTTATTAGAGCCAATTGGGAGACAGTGAGTGATTGAGGTTGGTATAAATACCGGACATAGCTATAATCACCTTCCGGCCGCCAGACTCTGGCTGCTGAAGATCAAATCAAGTATTCCTTTTATAGAACTGCATGACTTTATTCACATTGTGCAATTGAGAGCTTGTTTTTCAGCCATTGACAGCTGGTATAGCAGAAAGACTGCCAGACGCTTGGGTCAGGCAAGCAATCTCAAAATGCACATTGGGCCTGAGAAGATGCAGAGGTGATGACTAAGGATTAAGAAGGAAGAAATAATCACTAGTAACTTAAACATAAACTTGGTAGTGTTTCTGCTGCTTCTAGGCAAAGTACATTTTAGTCCCCTTTATGTATTTGTATATATATTTTATGGACAAAAAACTCATTTTTTAGGAGAAAATCTTAAGTTATAATAGCAAGATGGTTCGTGAAGAGCAGCACTGCAAAGTTCAAGCTAAATCTCATACCACCTACTCCCAGTCCCTACTTGTCCAGGGATAATTACTAAACTGACTTTTAACAGCCTAGGTATCTTTTACCTGTTTTTGTACTTTATATAAGTGGAATAATATAAAGTGTATGATTGTTTCTGTCTTCTTACACTTGACATTATTTTGTGAGATTCAGGGGTCCTCAAACTTTTTAAACAGGGGGCCAGTTCACTGTCCCTCATACCGTTGGAGGGCTGGACTATAGTTTTAAAAAAAAACTATGAACACATTCCTATGCACACTGCACATATCTTATTTTGAAGTAAAAAAACAAAACAGGAACAAATACAATCACACTGCCTCATGTGGCCCGTGGGCCATAGTTTGAGGACCCTTGACTCTAGACTGTTGAATGTACCTATAATTTGGTTTTTTTCATTGCTTCCTACTGTTCCCATGAGTTAATATAACTAATTTCTCTTATGTTAGGTTTTCTGTTTAAAATATTAAAAATAGCAATTTTTTAGGAAAAGAACAGGCTAAAGAGGTACATCAATTAGAAGAATACATATGTTGACTGCATTTCTTGTTCTTTTATTAATCATACTTACTGGTCCAGGGCTGTATTGTCTGCCTACTGTGAGGCATTTGACAGAAAAGTTGTACAGATATGCCTATGAATGGGGAGATAGTTTACTCAGTTGTGTTTATGTCATTTTCAACTATCATACTCTCTGCATTTTTATTATTTATTTTTAATTTATTTTATTTTATTTTTTTTTGAGACAGAGTCTCAAGATGTTGCCTTGGGTAGAATGCCGTGGCATCACAACTCACAGCAACCTCAAACTCTTGAGCTTAAGAGATTCTCTTGCCTCAGCCTCCCAAGTAGCTGGGACTACAGGCATCTGCCACAACTCCCGGCTATTTTTTTTGTTGCAGTTGTCATTGTTGTTTTAGCAGGCCTAGGCTGGATTCAAACCTCCCAGCTCTGGTGTATGTGGTCGGTGCCCTACCCACTGAGCTATAGGGGCTGCCCCTCTCGGCATTTTTAGTTTTATGTATTTATGTCTGTATGTATTATTATTATTATTTTTTTTTAGACAGAGTCTTGCTATATCACCCTCAACAGAGGGCTGGGGCATCACAGCTCACAGCAACCTCAAACTCTTGGGCTTAAGTAATTCTCTTGCCTCAGCCTCCCAAGTAGCTGGGACTACAGGTGCCCACCACAACGCCTGGCTATTTTCTGTTGTATTTGCCATTGTTGTTAGGCAGGCCAAGGCTGGGTTTGAACCTGTCAATCCTGATGTATGTGGCCAGAGCCTTAGCTGCTGAGCTACGGGTGCTGAGCCTGCATTTTAATTAATAGATTTTTTAAAAATATATATATTTTTTCTGAGACATAGTCTCACTTGGTCAACCTGGGTAGAGTGCCATGGCATCATCATAGCTCACAGCAACCTCAGTCTCTGGGGTTTAAGTGATTTCTTACCTCAGCCTCTGCAGTAGCTGGAACTACATGCACCTGCCTTGAGACGCCCAGTTCGTTTTTTCCATTTTTAGTGGAGATGGGGTCTGGCTCTTGCTCAAGCTGATCTTGAACTCCTGAGCTCAAGCAATCTATCTGCCTTGGCCTCCCAGAGTACTAGGATTACATGCATGAGCCCCTGCACCAGGCCTATTAATAGATTTCTATCTGTTTATCCACTTAGAGAAAAAGCTAGAGTTAAGAGCTTTGTCCAGAGCTTGATCCCTAAATCTAATTTGTGCAACAATTTTATTAGTGAATTTAATAAAGACCCCAGAAATAGCATTTACTGCTATCTAACACAGGACCTGGCACTTAGAAGGCATATACTTGTTGAATGAGTAAGTGAGTAAATAGATGGAAAAGTGACTAAGTTAGGGGTAAAAATCAATATTATTAGTTAAAAAAAAGTTATTGAAGAAAATAATAGTAAAAAGGTAAAGCAGTTTACCCATACTCAGACAGTCCAGACTGACTTCAAAGCACTTAACCTTAAGAATAGATAGAATACTCATAAAGAATGCTAATAGTAACAAATGTAAATTCCTCACCTAAAAGGCAAAAATAAGTTGCACAAGTACAGAATTATATATTCTTAATGGTTTCAGCTAATATAAAAGACACTTGATAACTGGTCAGCCGCAAATCAGCTAAGTCCACGTGGTACGCTGCTAGCAAAGCTAATTCTACCTGAGGCTACATTAATCAATAAACTAAAGCAGTAAAAGTCCTGTTCAACCTAGCTCAGCATCTTTCATTCTATTTTATTTTATTTATTTATTATTTATTATTTTTTTTTTTTGCAATTTTTGGCCAGGGCTGGGCTTGAACCTGCCACCTCTGGTATATGGGGCCAGCACCCTATTCCTTCAAGCCACAGGCGCTGCCCCTATTTTATTTATTATTTATTTATTTATTTAGAGATAGAGTGTCACTCTGTTGCCCAGGCTAGAGTACAATTGCTCATCACAGCAATCTCAAAGTTTTGTACTCAAGAGATCCTCTTGCCTCAGCCTCCCAAGTAGCTAGAACTATAGGTGCCTGCCACCACACCTGGCTAATTTTTCTATTTTTAGTAGAGATGAGGTCTGGGTCTTGGTCTTGCTCAAGCTGGTATGAACTCCTCTTCCCATGCCAAGCCTCTAAGAGTGCTATGATTATAGGGTTGGGCCCTAGTAAATTGGAAAGAGATTGACCAAGCCTCAGCTTATGATAAAACATTGTATTTGTTTATGGGAGTCTTATTAAGAGAGATATTAAAAAGCTAAGGGAAACTAAGGAGATGAAATGTCTAGAAACCATACCATATGTACGTATTTGATCTTAGCCAAAGACTGAGAAAGAATATGTTATACTCATCTACCACTGGGCAAGAGATATGAACAGAACCTCTGATGAAGACAGGTAAATGGCTAACAAACATTTGAAAAGATGCTCATTGTCCCTGATCATCAGAGAAATGCAAATCAAGACCACCCTGAGATATCACCTAACCCCAGTGAAAATAGCCCACATCACAAAGTCTCAAAACTGGTGTGGATGTGGAAAAAAGGGAATACTTATACACTGTTGGTAGACTGCAAATTAATACAACCTTTTTGAAGGAAGTATGGAGAATCCTCAAAGAACTCAAAGTAGACCTCCCATTTGATCCTGCAATCCCATTACCAGGCATCTACCCAGAAGAAAAAAAGTCCTTTTATCATAAGGACATTTGCACTAGACTGTTTATCACAGCTCAATTTACAACTGCCAAATTGTGGAAACAACCTAAATGACCACCAATCCAGGAATGGATTAACAAACTGTGGTGTATGTATACCATGGACTACTATTCAGCCACTAAAACAGATGGAGACTTTACGTCTTTTGTATCAACCGAGATATAGTTGGAACACATTTTTCTTAGTAAAGTATCACAAGAAAGGAGAAGCAAGAATCCAATGTACTCAATTCTAATATGAAGCATGTATATGCATGAATATGAAGTATGTATTAGATGATCTAATACATACCCACATAAGAGAAAAACTCAAATCAATCCAAGATGGGGGCAGGGAAAAGAGGAAGAGGGGAGAGGGGTGCTCCCACTTAAGAGGCTCAACATCACCGTGTCTGACACACCTCTTGGGGGCAGGACACAATTATAAGAGGGACTTTACCTAACAAATGCAAACTGTGTAATCTAATTCTTTGTGCTCTCAAAGACCCTGAAACAATAAAAAAAAAAAAATAAAAGAATTACAAATGGTCTTTAAAAAAAGAATATGTTGTACAAGAAAAAGCTGAAGAAACTGGAGGAATTTGGCCTGAACAAAAAAAAGGCAATGGTGTAAGGAAGGTATGATTGTATTCTGTATGTGAATAGCTGTTATGCAGAAGAGAGAATAGTCTGAATCTCATTTTGTAAGTAGGAAATGAAAATGGATGAAAGCTTTAAGGGGTCATTTTGGGTCTGATGGGTGGAAGAATATAACCATAATAAGACACCTAGCCTAGTCATGCTGCAACCACCTCAAACCAATTTATAGGTTGAAGAGAATATACTGTCTTTTAAAACTGAAAAATTCAGAGGGAGGATTGGCTTCAGATTTGAGGGGGAAGTGAGGTAAGAGAAAACAGAGGTAAAGATTTCATAACATTCCCGATCATTCCAAATTATCTCAAAATGTTAGAGATTTTTAGGGTTGATCTCTTGGAAGAGGTTAGTATTTATTTATTTATTTATTTTTAATTTTCTTATTTTTTAGAGACAGAGTCTCACTTTATCACCCTCAGTAGAGTGCCGTGGTGTCACAGCTCGTAGCAACATCCAACTCCTGGGTTTAAGCAATTCTCTTGCCTCAGCCTCTGAAGTAACTGGGACTATAGGTGCCTATCAGAACACCCAGCTATTTTTTTTGTTGCAGTTTGGCCAGGGCCGGGTTCAAACCTGCCACCCTCAGTATATGGGGCTGGCACCCTACTCACTGAGCCATAGGGTCCCTTTTTAAAAATTTTTTGTTGAGACAGAGTCTCATTTTTTTCACCCTCAATAGGGTACTGTGGCGTACCCTATCGTGGTACTCTACTGTGGCAACCTCAAGCTCTTGGGCTCAAGGGATTCTCTTGCCTCAGCCTCCAGAGTAGCTGGGGCTACAGGTGCCCACCAAAACACCTGGCTATTTTTAGAGACAAGGGTCTTGCTCTGGCTCAGGCTGGTCTCGTACCCGTGAGCTCAGGCAATCCACCTGCCTTAGTCTCCCAGAGTGCTGGGATTATAGGCTTGAGCCACCATGCCTGGCCGGAAGAGATTGGTTTTTAAAATATTTTGAAGAATAGAATGGAGATGATTTTCAGGAAACAATGAAAGATTGTTCTGTACCACACAGGTGGGATTGAGTTAAGGGAATAATGGGTGTAGTAGGAGGTTCTCTCTTTAACTAGAATGGAACAAGAAGGGTGAAGAAGACCGAAAGAATAGGAAATTTGAGATTGTTCAATTAATTAGCCGGGTGTTGTGGTGGCCACCTGTAATCCCAGCTACTTGGGAGGCTGAGGCAAGAGAATCGCTTAAGCCCAAGAGCTGGAGATGATTAAGCCCATGAGCTGCGATGCCACAACACTCTACCGAGGGCAATAAAGTGAGACTCTGTCTCAAAAAAAAAAAAAAAAGAGATTGTTCAATTAATAAGTGAGTCTTATTCTAGCTCTTACGATATTTATGAAACTTTTAGGTCACAGACTCCTGTAAGTTCTTAAATATTTTCTTAAATGGAAAATAAGATCTATTTATCTAGAAAAGAATTATTATATTATTTATAAAAATATATTCCTATGTTTTAGAATATCACATCAGCCAGACTTGGTGACTCACACCTGCTGGGAGAATGGGGACTGAAGACCCCATTCTTGGCAAAGGAAAGCACCCCCAGAAAAAGAGGAAAAGTAAAAAGTAAGCTGAGTGACTCAGAACCAAGAAAAGTCAGCTAGCTAGCTAGCCATTGCTAGCAAGCTTCTTGCCTTTTCTGAAATTCTAGCCTGTTGGGGATACAGTTTATAAACACCCTGCTGGGTCTATAATGGCCATAGAAGAGACTATGGCAAGTCCTAGAAAAGATACATCTTCTAGGGCGTTTCCTGGCCATTAAACAGGCAAAGCAGATACCCAATGTGGAGATTTGCATTTGCCTGGGCCAGAGACCAAGGCTCTGAGTCCTGAGATGTGGGCAGAAGAGCTTACATCACAGAGGAAAATCCTCTGTGGTGGTTTTGGGAGGAAAATGCCTCCCTCCCACAGATCCCTTGGAGGAGATAAACGCTGGTGGCATTTTACCCCACAGAGAACTAGGGGAATTTAACACCTCCCTAGAAATCTGTGTGTGTGACCTCAATCAGGAGGCTCTCCCAGTACAAGGCTCATAGTTCAGATTTCTGAAGGCCACCCTTAAGGTTAATAATAACAACAATAGGAGCTGATACGATCAATCTGAGAAACTGCTGATGTCTTTCTTCCCTCCCTCATCTTACCCTCTGGGCAAATAGACTTCAATAAAATCAGAGTGGAGCAAACACTCTGAGCCATTGCTGGAATCCCATGAAGGGTAATGGACTCCTGAGCTCTCACTTTTAATTCTGCTCTATGTCTCTTGTCTTTCTTTACCATCGCTCCTAACTTTATATTTTTTCAGTCAATTGCCACCAGTTTCCACAGGTCTGAGTGGAGGCTGCTCTTGGGGTGGGACCCTGACCCCTGTAATCCTAGCTAGCACTCTGGGAGGCCAAGGGGGGTAAACTGCTTGAGCTCATAAGTTCAAGGCCAGCCTGAGCAAGAGCAAGACCCATCTCTACTAAAATTAGCAGGTGTTGGGCGGCACCTGTGGCTCAAAAGAGTAGAGTGCCGGCCCCATATACCAGAGGTGGTAGGTTCAAACCCAACCCGGCCAAAAACTGCAAAAAAAATTAGCAGGTGTTGCAGTGGGTACCTATAGTCTCGGCTACTCAAGAGGCTGAGGCAAGAAAATTTTTGGAACCTAAGAGTTTGAGGTTGCTGTGAGCTATGACACTATGGCACTCTACCCAAGGGTGACAAAGTGAAACTCTGCCTCAAAGAAAAAAAAAAGGAAAAAGAAAAGAATATTACATGTCATTGGATAATGTGTCAAGTCTATGATAGTATTTATACACCTGACATTTTCTTTTTTTTTGAGACAGAGCCTCATACTGTCGCCCTGGGTAGAGTGCGATAGCATCACAGCTCACAGCAACTTCCAACTCCTGGCTTAAGCCATTCTCTTGCCTCAACCTCCCAAATAGCTGGTACTACAGGCACCTGCCACAATGCCTGGCTATTTTTTGGTTGTAGTTGTCATTGTTGTTTGGCAGGACCGGGCTGGATTTAAACCCACCAGCTCTGGTGTATGTGACTGGCACTGTGGCTGGCACCTTAGCCGCTTGAGCTACAAGCACCAAACCATGACCTGACATTTCTAAGGAAAATATCAAAGTACTATATAGTGTATCCAGATATTTCAGATACTATGCTTTATTAATTAATTTATTTATTTATTTATTTTTGAGACAGAGTCACACTTTGTTGCCTTTGGTAGAGTGCTGTAGTGTCATAGCTCACAGCAACCTCAAACTCCTGGGCTCAAGCAATTCTCTTGCCTCAGCCTCCCAAATAGCTAGGACTCGAGGAGCCCACCACAATGCCCGGCTATTTTTAGAAACAGGGTCTTGCTCTTGCTCAGGCTGATCTCAAACTCCTGCGCTCAAGCAATCCAACCACCTCGGTCTCCCAGAGTGCTGGAAGTACAGGCATGAGCCACCACACCCAGCCCAGACACTATGCTTTAAATATGACTCTATATTTATCACTATAAATATTTCTTTGGAGGAAGATATAATAAATTGGTAGTAATTTTTTCAAGGAAAGAGACCTAAGGGACAAGAGTTGGGGTGAGAGGGAGAATTTTCATTTTACACCTGTTAGTATTGTGCAAAATGTTGTATCATCTGCATTAACTTATACAACATTAAATCATTAATTAAATAGTTATCTTTTATTGTTGTTTTTATCAGTCATAAGAGTTTGGAAGACTTCTGTATGCATTTTTTCCATTGCTTTGTTTGTTTTAATCTTCCTCACTTTCCACATAATTTGGGTCTTGTTTTAACATTGTTAATGAAAAGAACTATTTCTCTATTGAAGACAAGATTTTAAGCTAGATTTATCTTCTTTTCCTTGCTCTTAGTGGTTATGAACCTTGATAGGAAAATTTCTGAGGCAGAAGTGACTAAAGGTAATTTAAATTATCACCTCTGTAGTGTGTTCCGTTTTCTCCATCCTTTCTACTGACTTAATCTGGGACATTGTATGCACTCCCTGGTCATGTCCACAGCCTCCTCAGTGGACTCTCTCTCTGGAGCCCCGTTTCCATCTAATTTTTCCTTTACACTGTGGCCAGCAATCTAATCATGTCATCCTGCTCAAAACCCATGGATGGCTCTCCACTGTACTCAGGGGCAAGCCTACATTTCTCACAAAGCTTTCAGGATGTGGCTTCTGCCTCTCCATCCTCCTTTCTTGCCAGCCTCCATTCTTGGAACTCACCACACTTTTCTCTTAGCCCAGAACAGCCTGCCACCCCATCTTTGGCTGGCTAAGTGAATTAATCCTTGAGTTCACTTAGATATTACATCACTTGGAAAGTGGTTCAGCCCCCCAAATCTGATTTAAGAAATCCTGCTATGCGCTTCCAAAGCACCTTGTGCTTCCTTTCATTGTCTATTATTTCACTGCACTGTATTTCTCATGATTCCCACACAAAACTCTCAGCTGCATGAAGACAGGGACCTCGTTCACGTGCTCACAGTTATATTCCTAGATAGAACTTAGCACAGCTCCTGGAATGGGTAAGCAGTTAAACCAATTAGTGGTATACACTGGAGAAATTCCTTCTTATCCATTGAATAATAATATTATCATATGGGGTAATGGAGAAATCCTGGAAAAGAGGGATCTTATCCATTTAATTTATTAAGTTGTGTTAATATAGTTTAGTTTATGAATATTGTTCTTCGCTGAATTCCCGGAAGGAAGGCATTAGAACGTTTCCTTTCAGTTGAGGGTATATTTATATCCAGGACACGCATTAGGAAGGTTGGCTCTGATGTTAGAAGATTCTGCAGTATAAGTATACCTGGGCATCTAATATGATTTGATTAGAATTTTAAGTTTTCCAGAAAGTCACCTTTTACTTGCCACTACTCTTTTTCTTTCTTATAGCTCCTACCTCTATGCAAAATACTTCTATATAACCTCCTTTCACTTGGTAGTATTTTATTCAAATATGAGCATATTGTTCTGTACCTCTGACAAAAATAGTATGAAATTCAATTTTTAGAAAATCATACATTGAGGCGGCACATGGTGGCTCACGCCTATAATCCTGGCACTCTGGGAAGCCAAGGCCTGTGGATTGCTTGAGCTCAGGAGCTGGAGACCAGCCTGAGCAAGAATGAGACCCTGTCTCCACTAAAAATAGAAAAATTAGCCAAGTGTGGTGGTACATGCCTGTAGTCCCAGCTACTTGGGAGGCTAACACAACAGGATGACGTAAGCCCAAGAGCTTGAAGTTTCTGTGAGCTACAATGATGTCACGGCACTCAACCCAAGGGTTACACAGTGAGAATCTGTCTCAGAAAAAAAAAAGAAGAAGTTAAACTGCAGTGAGTTTACATGAGCATTCACATGGGGAAGTCCACATTAGAGAGCGAGG